>CM043698.1:147347624-147580124 GCA_023935145.1 Bretschneidera sinensis | reverse complement strand
AGTTAAGATCTATATCTGATCGTGTTCTTGAGGTTAATCAAGGACGGAGTTAAGATCAATATCTGATCGTGTTCTTGAGGGTGATTCAAGAACGGTATAAAGATCAAGATCTGATCGTTTTCTTGAGGTAGATTCAAGAACGGTGTTAAGATCCTTTTTCGATCTATGTTCTTGAGGTTGAAGAAAGCATTTGTGGGAAGTGTATAAATCAGGGATCTTGTCCCAAAAGATGGCTTCAAATTTCGGTATTGAGAAGTTTGATGGAAAGGGAAATTTTTCCCTGTGGAAGCGGAAGATCAAAGAGGTTTTTGTGCAACGAAAAGTGGACTTGGCTCTTGGAGATGATGATGCTTTTCCAGCAAGTACCACAGAGGACCAGCAGATTGAGATGAAGAAGATGGCATACAACACCATCTTCTTACACTTGTTGGATAATGTCACAAAGGAGTGCAGAGACTCGAAAGATTCAGCTGCAATATGGAAGAAACTAGATGAGTTGTTTCTTGCCAAGACTCTCCCGGATAAGAGGTATCTTCATAAACAAATCTTTGTTTTTAAATTTGATCCTAAGAAGGAGTTGTAAGATAATCTTGATGCCAAGATAAGGAGTGCATCAAGTGGTAAAGGGTTATTCTTTAAAAGAAGGCCAATAACTCGATATGGCAGCAAACATGGCTACTACCGGAACAGAGGTAGAGGAGAGAGCCATGGAAGAGTGCACAGCAGCAAGCATGGCTACTACTGGAACAGAGGTAGAGGAGAGAGCCATGGGAGAGTGCACAGCAGCAAGCATAGCTACTACTAGAATAGAGTTAGAGGAGAGAGCCATGTGAGAGTGCACAACAGTATGCATGGCTACTACCGGGATAGAGGTAGAGGAGAAAGCCATGGGAGAATGCATTCCAAATTGAGATTTGGAGGGAAGAGCTGCTACTACTGCCATAAGAAGGGTCATGTCAAGAAAGATTTCAAGAAGATGACAAGGGATAAAGGAGGAAGCCATACCAAGAATGGAGAGGGTTTGGTTGCTAAAACAGAACAACAAGATGGTGATGTTCTTGTTGTGTGCTCGGGTGTGAGTAAGGGGCAAGAAGTCTGCGGGAAATGGATCTTGGACACCGGGCACACTCATCACATATGCCCTCACCAGAGTTGGTTCAAGATTTTCAAGGAGATCAATGATGGAAGAGTCTTCTTAGGGAATGACAATTCTTACCAAGTGAGAGGGATTGGAGACATCCAATTGAGGATGTTTGATGGAGTCACAAGGCTGCTGGAAAATGTGAGGTATGTTCCAGATTTGAAGAGGAATTTGATCTCATTGGGGCAGCTGGATTCCATGAGGTATACATGCAAAGTAGAGGGAGGAAAGATCAAGGTGGCCAAGGGATCTTTGGTAGTGATCAAGGCAGCAAGAAATGATGGACTCTATGAGATGATCGGAGAAACAAAAACCAATGATCAAGCAGCAAGCTTGATTGCTGAGATGGACAAGGAAGCCATTTGGCACACTCGCTTGGGACACATGAGTGAAAATGGCCTACAAGTGCTTAGCAAAGAAGGTCTACTTGGTGGTGAAAAAGTAAAAAAACTGGATTTCTGTGAGAGTTGCATTCTTGGGAAGCAACACCGAGTCAGCTTCAACACCGGAGTGCACAAGTCCAAAGGGATTCTTGACTACATTCATTCAGACCTTTGGGGACCAGCTAGGACACCAACACAGGGAGGTAACTTTTACTTTCTGTCTTTAATTGATGATTATTCAAGAACAGTGTGGGTTTATTTCCTTAGAAATAAATCAGATACCTTGAATAAGTTAGTGGTGTGGAAAGGACTGGTTGAGACTCAAATGGGTAGAGTAGTTAAGGGGATAAGAACCAATAATGGCTTAGAAATTTTTAACCAAGAACTTGATCAATTCTGTAAGTTAAATGGCTTTCTAAGACATAGGACGGTTGTGGAAACCCCTTAGCAAAGTGGAGTTGCTGAAAGAATGAATATAACTCTTATAGAAAAGGTTAGGTGCATGTTAAATGGATCCAGTTTACCAAAATATTTTTGGGGAGAAGCTGTAGCTACAGCTGCATACTTGATAAATAGATCACCCTCTAGAGCTTTAGAGCTCAAGACTTCCATGGAGATGTGGAGTGGAAAACCCCCTGAATTAAACAATCTTAGGACTTTTGGGTGTGCTGCATATGCACATCAAAAGGAGGATAAACTTAGCCCAAGATCTAGAAAATGTGTATTTTTAGGATATGGTGATGGGGTTAAGGGATATAGGTTGTGGTCCTTAGAAAATAAGGGCATGAAACTGATTATAAGTAGGGATGTTATTTTTAATGAATTAGTATTTCCCTACTTGGAGAAAACTAACCCTGCAGGGGCTAGTGAGCAAACCAAACCGGAAGTTGTGGAGCATTGCATCAAGGAGAACTCTTCAGGCAGAGTAGATGAGGCAAGAGGGTTCGGACCAGGTAGAGCCCTTGGATGAAGGCCAAGCTCAAGAAACTCAAGAAGGAGAGGCTGAACAAGAAGAGGTTGATGCAGTAAATAACTGCCAGCTCATAAGAGACCGAGAAAGGAGAGTGGTTAGACCACCCTTGAGATATGGGTTTGCAAATGTTACAGATGCAGCAGCTTCTTGGATAGAATGAGGGATGTTTGAACCAGAAACTTACACAGATGCCATGGAGTGTAAGGATTCGTCAAAGTGGAAGCTAGCTATGGAGGAAGAAATGGATTCTTTGAGAAAGAACAACTTCTGGGAATTGGTGAAAATTCCAGGAAAGCAGAAAGTTGTAGAATGTAAGTGCACTTACAAGATCAATGAAGGGTACCCTCCAGGAGATGAAGTCCAAAACAAAGCTAGGATGGTGGCGAATGGGTTCACAAGAAGAGAAGACATAGGTGCCACAAAAACTTTCTCACCTGGACACAAGGTGGAGAAAATGGTGAGTATCCTCACCTATGTCATTGATGGGCTACTGGTTTGGAACAGCAGGAAGATGATGAAAAGGTTTACATCTTAACTCAGTGAGGAGTTCGAGAGGAAGGATCTCAGCCTTACACAAAAGATCCTTGGGATGTGTAGAATCCAAGAAAATGAGAGAAACCGGTTGAGGGTTTCTTGGGCAATGGGTGTTCTCAGCAAATTTGTGAGTAATCCCGGAAAGAAGCATTGACTTGGGATGAAGAGGTTGCTGAGGTATTTGAAGGCTCAGTGGCAACCGGTGGTAGCACTCATAACAACCGGGGTAGAATACATAGCGGCTATGGAAGCCATAAAGGAGGCTATGGGGTGCAAAGGGTTGTTGGACGAGTGGGAGGTCCTAAAAGAGCAGGTTGTGGTGTCTTTGGATAGCCAAAGTGTGGGGCACTTGTGGAGGAATCTGGTGTTCTATGAGGGGACAAAGCATATGGATGTTCGATATCATTACATTTTGGAAAATGGTACGAAATGATGCATTCATGTTAACAAGAAGACCATGAAGGAAAGTCCTGCAGATTTAGGTACTAAAGTTCTACCTCTAAGTAAGTTCAATCATTGCTTTGAATTACTTAGGATTGGATTTTGTTAATTGGTGACTCAAGACGAGTTTGGATCCCAAAGCTTTCTGCACAATGGTTCAGGTTTTTTGAACATTAGACAAAGGTAGAGATTGTTGTTATTTGTCTAAGGTTCAAACAGGTCCAACCATGGTTTAAAAATGGTTAAAGTCCAAACTAAAGGTGGAATATCAAAGTTCAGCAAGTTAGAAGACTGCACACATGTGTGTGCATCAATTTGGAGCAAGGAAGGCCATGCACACTAGTGTGCGCACTTCTGCACACAATCAGGGAAGTGTGCGCACAGCAGCAGCATCATCAGCACCATGGCGCCCAGCAACCAGCATCCTGGCATCCAGAATGATGTGCTGAAGGACTACATCAGCGCCATGGCTCCCAGCACCAGCACCATGGCATCTAGAATGGTGTGCTGAAGGACTGGATCAGCGTCATGGCGTCCAGAAGGTGTGCAAAGGTGCCCTGCCCAGCACCATGGCGCCCCTGTTGAGCGCCTAGGCGCCAGGCAAAGGGCTACACACATGGACAGCCTGTTTTAAGACCCTTTTAAGTGTGTGAGTGCAAGGATAAAACACACAGCACCATTTGGGAAGTGATGAAGGGCTATGATTAAGTGGAGATCATGATCAAAGGGTGGAAATTGATTCACAAGAATGTCCAAGAAGTGAAAGGCTATAAAAGGGGTTCTCAAGCCTCATTTTCACTAACCACAAAATATAAGGAGAAACACACAAGTTTGTGACATTGTGAGATCAATTGTAAATATAAGAGAGAATTGTGTGAGAGACATAAACACAAGAGGGACTCTTTGTAGTGAGGCTGGTTGTAAACAAGAGAGAGTAGTATAGAGAGAGAGCATTGTAATCTTCTTTCTTCTCTTCTTGATTTCTTGAAGAACTTGAGCTTCTTGAAAGGGATTGCTGTAACTTGTAAGAACCATTTGAGATAGTGCAGAGAGTTCGGAGGAACTCACGGGGACGTAGGCACATTGCCGAATCTCGATAACAAATTGCTTGTCTTCTTTCTTTCTTTGATTTTATGTTGTTGTGTTTGATTGCTGAATTTCTTTTTACAAGTCATTCTAGACTTGGGTGTTTGGAAGATCATCACCTGGGCATCTTGTCAAGGTGATTTCCAACACAAGGCACTTCCCAAAGCTAGGTATGAGTTCTTGAGGCAAAGGCTTGGAGTCTGCAGCTCCAAAGCCAAGGAGGAGTGTTGAATGCCCCAGGAGCTGCTGATGTTTGAGTTGTTGAGGTCTAATAAAACACATACTTGATCTACTCTTCTATTTTGTTGGTGATAGGAGACATAGAGATCATGTTTTCATACTTGTTTTATTATGCCATGTTTTCATACTTGTTTTATTAGGCCATATTTTCATCCTTGTTTTAAGGATTACTTTAGGCCATGTTTTCATCATTGTTTTAAGGATTGTTTTTTCATTTAACAACCTATATATAGGTTCAAATTGTATTCTCAAAAATATATAGTGAAAAAAATCAAGTTAGTTTTTGCAAGCTCTTGCACTTCATTTCTATCAAAAAACCAACAGAAGATGATTCAGAGTCTACAAAAGGATTTGATTGGAAAGTTGTGCTGATGGGATTTGGATGTGGAACTGTATTTGGTATTGTTGTGGGGTATCTCGTATTCTCAACTGTAAAGCCTCTATGGCTTGTAAGGAAAATCAAAGGAGAACATCGTAGAAAGGTGAAAAGCCTGAATCACAGACATGGTGGAAGAAGAAATCAGTGAGTGCAAGCAATAATCTAAGGTCAGTGCTGTAAACTTCATGCTATGCTCACTGACATTGTGCTGTTTATCTTCATCATGGGATCATGGAATTAGCTTCAAGTTCCAGGATTTTTTTTTCTTTCATTGGTGCTTCCCAATTGAACTCACATATTATTTGGTCCGGTGACTGCAAATGGTGCTATTCGGTGAATGTTGCATGTGAGCTACTTGTGTTTCCTTTTCTCTTTTGGGTGCAAAGTGCAAACTTTCTAATACTTCTATTCAGTGGTGGGAATTTGTGGTGTTGGTGTCCAGAGTGGATTTCTTTCTATTGCTGCCTTTTTTTTTTGTCAATTTGCTGTGAGCCCTGTTTGGTATTTAGTTAAATGAGTGACCTTGTTGCTTCCCCTGTTTTGTATTAGTTACATTGGTGTTTTTGATGTTCTTTCTTTTTTCTTTTTCTGGAAAACTGGGAAACTTGTTAGACCAGTTCTGAAAACTTGATTAAAATAAATCAAATGATCCAAATTTCAATTTTATTTTAATTGTAGCCTGTTCACCTCTCATTACTCACAGGTCAGCTAGTCTTTCCAATAACATTTGAAAAGAAACTGAATTAGTTTATTTGGACTGTGAGTGATCTTTGTCCTAATCATTTGTTGTTATCCACTGACAAAGTAAAAGAAACTCTTGGTCAAGTTTTTTCAATCATTTGTCCTTTTAGCTTTATGGATTCTGTTTTTTAACCTGATTTGAAGCAACAAATCTAAACAATATCATTAAAGGGAATGAGTTGAAATAGGAAGAGGAAAACCATTTGATATTTGAATTTAATGGCTTGAAATTTGAAACTGACAATTATTATAGTTATGCTGTTAGCCGGCAGTGTACAAATAAAGCAATGACATATATTTTTTTTAAATAGTCATCAACACAGTTCATCTATTCGTCACAGACATATTTTTAAAATAAAAATTTTTAAAAGAGAAAATCAAAGAAAAAGAGAAAGAAAGAAAATTTTGATTTTGATCTACAAACATGCACCAAACATTGTGAAAGTCTAACTTTTTTACATTCACAGTTTAATGAATCAATTGATGGTTCCTTATATGCTAGGAAAAACATGTACAGAGAAAGGTTGAAAGACTAGAAGATCAATTTTAAACAATTAATTAAAAGAAAGCATTTTAAAGATTTTGACAGACTGGTGTATGTACCTTAGCAACTGAATCCTCCTCCACTGGCTCAAGCTTTGGGTTGGCAGACTAGAATCTTTTGCTTGAATGAAATCATATATTCAGGTCAAAGTTAGAAGGAAAATAAATGGAAATGAAAAACAATAGTTAAAAGAATAACAAAGATACCAAGAGAGGAGAATCATTGCTTGTTCAACAAGTTAAAGAATAGTCATTTACCTACTTACGAACGCTCATTGTTGCCTTTACATTAGCTCTTTTCCTCCACTCGAGGGAAGTCCAACTGAAACTAAAACAGCACTGGCAAAATCCACCATCCATTAACCAAACCTTGAAATTTTCCTGCAGTTCAATTAAAAACTAGACAACCACCCATGCAATGCGCAGTAAACTGTAAAATAAAAAATGTGTTATAACAAAAATTCTATTTTTCCTTCAATATATTGTAACTAAAAGTTCATCTATCACTCTCCAATCTTCCAAAAAATTAGTTAATTGAAACCTACAAAGTTCCAAGTATATTTTACTAATTATATATAAAATTCATAGCTGCCATTAACGTTTATTAATGCATGTTCCTTCAACAATTTGTTCCTATTAATGCACAAATCACTTGCATTCTTTGTAACACCTCTAACCTCAGCATGAGCCGAGGACGCGGCAATGATCACTCATCTATAGAATTTCCTTTACAAGTGAGTAAATCCTCACAAAACAATTGTATAAATCTAAATTTATATAAGTAACAAAAATTTCAGTAACTTTATATTTAAACTTTATCTAAAATAAAATAATGCTATAAACCAATGTCTGATGAATCCTGCAACTCACTCAATATCCCACATGGGGAAAGATCATGCTTATTATGATCTGAAAAAGAGAAATTAAAGAGGTGAGCTATACAACCTTCCCTCTCAATCGGGTCTTAACATGCATTGAAAATGAAACATTGGAAATAATTACAAAATGAAAGTATAACAAAATACGGATTATGGTTGAAATTTTAAAACCGTAACATAACACGATCTTGTTGCTTAATAAAAGTCTTAGAATTTTGAAGAAGCACGAAATGAATGCACAAAACTTATTGTTTCAAAACACGATATCATTATAAAATTTAAAATTTTCACAAATCGAAATATGTAAAAAAAAAAAAAATTCAATTTGTCTCTAGTAATACTAAAACCACTCTTCCAGTGGCACGAGTCATAAGTTGGGCATAACAAACGTCTCTAAAATGCCAACAACAAATTGAATTTATTTCTCCTCAACACAGAATTTATTCACATCAAAACAGAAATCGAAAATTCCAAAATAACTTCACATAAATAGAAAAAAATACTCAATCTTTTGTAAACAAATATGTAAACACCATCAATAACAAAGTAACGCAAAAACATCAATTTTGTCTGCTCAACCTTATGTTATCAAAGCGGAAGTATATCGAAAAAATAAGTTTCAAGCATAATGAAACTAAATTATTAACATACCGAGGTGATTTTGGATAGAAATACTAAATGAGAAGAAAGTTAGTTGCCTCAAACATGGCGCACCCAAAACAAATACAAAAGTGAAGTCTGAGACTAGAACCCTAATTCAACGAGAATTTACACAAAATCAAAAGTATTACTTGACATATGCACATGTCGTGGACAAATACTAAGTGTACTACTGCCCTATATCTGTATAAAATTATAGCGGGTGCATAACACATTTTAACAATAAGAAATTCAAAATAACTATGAAATGATCATAAAGTGAACCCAAATTTTACAAACTAACAGTGAATGTATTGAAAAACGTTTTCTAATTTTTTCTGAATATTTTTAGAACATTAAGAAGCCAGAAAATAATTTCCATTTGAATTTAGAGAAATAATAATTAAAATATATATTATTTTCCAAAATTTCAGAAAAATTTTAGATTAATATTTTAAATAAAAAAAACTATTGCAAAAATTTTTAGCTCAATCTGAGGTCTAGAGCATACATAATCGTGCACACATCACTTTATGACACCGAATTCTTAACTGAACCAAATTTTCAAAACCCATAAGTTCAAAGTTCAAAGTGTTGTTGAAGCTAAAACAAACACAAATTATCGAAAAATCTAAATCTAAATTTTAAAAGGACTTTTGATATAAACAAATGGTTTGCAACAGCAAAACTGATGACTTAATTGCTTAACAAGATTTGGGTGAATAGATAATCACAAGTTGTCATTATTCCTTTGGCACAATTTAGTTTTGGTTTCAACAAAAACTTAGAGGGAAACTATCATAACACTAGAAAAAATAAAAGTAGAGACAGAGCATAGAAGATCAAATGTCATGGAAATAGAAAAGTGTAAATTTACCTTAAAATTTAGAGAGGATTGATGTCAAAAAATTGGAGAACACTAGCTTGTTGGAAGGAGCAACCCAGCAATCCTTTCTCTCTCTCTTGAATTTTCTCCTCTCTCTCTCTTGAATTTTCTCCGGAAAGCTAAAATGCCTACTTCTTTTCTCTTCTTCCCAAATGTTTTGGAAGAGCCTTAATCTTTTGGAAACGATTAAAGCTGATTTTATTAAAGAAAACAAAGAAAATCAATTTTAATTAATGATTAAAACTGTTCTCAAACCACTTCTTTTAAACAAATACAGGATGGACATATTAGGCCCAAATCATCATAGGGCTTGGATATCACATTCTTTCATTCAAAAGGGCACCAAGCAACAGAGCATTTGAATTTTCTAGCAAGCTAGGAGTATGATACCTTTGTGAGCGCCAGTGATCAACACAAGAAGATGGACAAAATTGCTGGGTACCTCTGCACGTACATGGAGATATTAATTCATTGTTTATAAAAATCAAGCAAGCACCAACCCATAGGTACGTATAAAATAAAATACGAAGCTGCAAGAACATAATAAAAAATAAGAACTTAAAGTTATGTTTAATACGAGAGAAAAATGTAAGGAAAAAAAAAATCAAAAGTGGTTGAAAACCTTAGATTACAGACGACACGTGGGTTGTTGTGGCGACAAATAACAACAAAACTTTGCTGGAAGGAAGATTAATTGGTGGCTATTGACTCCAATGGTTCCATCAACTTGTTTGTCAAAAACTAACAATTAAATTTTCACTTGGTGTAAAAATTTTATACTGCATCCAATGCAATCAAGAATGTTTTTACCTAGCATCAAGTCATAAAAGATACATGACATAAATTTATGTTCAATCATTGAATAGTATGAGATAGAGGCAGAGATATGTGTATCTATGAGGTCAATCATCTCCCAAACTTAAAAAAAAAAAATAATATTAGCTGTATTAAAAATTTTGAATCCTTTATCCATTGCACAAATACTGTGTAAGGACTCATCTCGGATTGACCACCCACGAAACGATGTCATCACATTTTGAAAATTTTAATACGACACATATATGCAATAATAAAATAAAATAAAACTAACAAGAATTTTTACTTTAACCCTCAACAGGGGAGGTACATCAATCTGATATATTTAAACATAATATACAATTTAACATGCATGAATATCTACAATAAAATTTTTGTTTTTTATTTTCTCATTTGTCTGAAGATATTGACACGTGCGTGGCTTACAACAATTGATTTCGTCTGACTTTCAACCCACTAGACTATTAGTCCTGTCTGCTACCTGAAATCATTGTACAATAAGGGGTGAGCTTCACAAGGTTAGTGAATTTAATTTACTAAAAGTATTCTATCTGCATAATCAGCCCTTTTATATTTAAACATTTATCTCTTATACAATTGAATAATAACATATAGTCTAACATTTAAATATCTACTATCACATTATACATCTACGTCATTTTTTCACTGTAACTGTCTCTCTCGATGAGACTTATTTATCTACAAATAATTGCACAATATCCACAATATTTCAGAAATAAAATATTTACAGGTAAAACAGATGCAATGCATGAATTATTATTATGGGAACGTCTTCCCACATGTCGACATGTTTTATTATCTTAGACCGACCCCCTTCCAGTTCTTTCGGTTCTCTTATTTAATGCATATACATATGAGCAACGATATGAAATATGCCTATAAACAGTAATATAACAATAACATGCATAAAAATATTTAAATTGACTACGCTGATCATTCTCAATTTATCATTGAAATAAATTCTTCAAAATTTCTCTCCTCATATATCACGTCCTACTGATTAATCCTAACTCATCAAGAATTTTACTTATCTCTTTTATTATTAAATCAACTTATTATTTCACTAATTTTTTCTCCTTATATGTCACATAAATTTATTTACCAAGACTCGTCACGAATTTTATTTATCCTCTTTACTATTAAATTAACTCATTATTCTAATAATATTTCTTTTCACATAATAATTTTCTACATGTCTAATATTTATATCATACACATCAATTTAATTTATCTACCACCAAAACATAAGCTAATAATTTATTTTAATATTTTTACTATATATTTGATTTTTTATTTAGATTACTTAAAGTAAATCCAACTGATCAAGTAGTACTTAAAATTACCCGTGAATCACCTCCTTGCCTTTCTTGTTTTTCTCCGAAACTTCTCTCGATTGTTGACCACCAATACTTGACATAATATTTGTATTCAATTTTTAATTATTTCTTCATTTATCCATAAACCACACCCTTTGAAAATTCTCACTTTGAATTCGGAGAATTACAGAATTGCTAAAAATTCAAAAATAAATAATAAATTATTACTTTCTTCTTTTCAGATAGTTATTCATGATTTTCTATGAAATTCTATAATAAATCCCTTTAAAATTTTGTTATTTCAATTTTTTTTTTTAATCTTCCTGCACATGGGTATATATATATATATATATATATATATATATATATATATATATATTCTGTCTTGGAGACCGACAATCAGCTCACAAAATTTCACCTGTACAATTCACTTCCACGTTAATGCATTGTTAGAGGGCATGCAATCTCATTTGTTACACTTGGCAGCAGTTGGTGCCACCTGCTGCCATGTGTTCTATCTATATATTTTTAAATTTTTTATTTTTTATTATTATATTTTTCTTCTTTCTTCCATCTGTCGGTTTTTTGGATGTTCACGTCTTTTTTTTTTTTTTTTAACTTTATTTTATATTTTTATTATTATTTATTTTTTTCTTCTTTTTTTCTTTAGTCGGTTTCTGGACGTTCACATCTTGTTTTTAATTTTTAATTTTTTAAAAAAAAAATTATTTTATTTAAATTGAATTTTGTAATATATATATATATGTATTATTTTTAAATTTATGTCATATTTATTAAAATAATTTTTTACTTTTATTTTACAAACACAAATATTAGATACTGTCTTCCAAATTTTGGTTTAAAACAATTATTTTTCAACCGTTGATTAGATGACTCTTTTATCGAAAGTCAAATAAACTACATTACTTTTTATATTAAACATTAATTATAATTAAACTAAACATGAAAAAACAAAAAATATAAAAACAAAACTTTAGTTGAGTAGAATAATGTCAATGGTCTTTCGTTCAAAACTCTATAAAAACAAACAATTTTATTATTTTATTTTCTTTTATTTTTAATAGATATCTTCTTTTAATTTTAATCGTTTTTCATTTATAAAATTACCTTTTATTTTACTTTTTATCATACTTGTGATAAATGGACATCCAAACTATGTATACATTTAAAATATTCTAGTAATTGAACAACACGTGTAAAAGCGTAATGAGAGGAAATGAAGATTTTCTGTAGATATCTTTTAAGGAACTCTCCGGGGACCAAGTCAAGGAACTTTAACCAGTAATTACTTGGTCATGTAAGAAACATAAACAATACGACAATGATTTGAAATAGGAAGAAGAAGACGCCAATTTATCATTAAATGGCTGAACCTAGCTAAGAACTACCACTTTTTTTCTTCTTCTTTAAATAGACATTTCCACAATTCATCTTTTCATAACAGCCATATTAGATTGGTTCTTCATTTCTCTCTAATTCTTAAAGTAATATGAGGGGGACAATATGGTGGCATCATGAACTTTTCCTTGTATTTATTTTCTTCCATTTTCAAGTTGTTTGTTCCTCGTTTTTCTCTACCTATCCTCCTGATTCAGCAAAGTCATGTTCGGGGAAACAGAGCATAGCCTTACTCAAATTCAGGAAAAGTTTTTCAATCTCTCCGTACCCTTCTTGTTTTGGAATAGGTTATAGATCTTATCCTAAAGCAGAGTCTTGGAATGAGAGTACAGAATGCTGCTCATGGGCTGGGGTCACATGCGATAAGATGACAGGTCATGTGATCGGTCTTGACCTTAGTTGCAGCTTGCTTAGTGGCACATTCCCTGCCAACAGTAGTCTTTTCCTCCTTACTCACCTCCAGTGGCTCAACCTTGCTTACAATGATTTTGGTTCTTCTCCTATCCCCTCTGAGTTTGGTGAGCTTGTGAATTTGTCCCATCTTAACCTTTCCCGTTCAAAATTTTCTAGCATAGTCCCATCTCAAATCTCTCACATGTCCAAATTGGTTTCACTTGATCTCTCTTTTAATTTCCTAAACCTTGATCAACCCACTTTTAATATGCTTGCACATAATTTAACAAACTTACGTGATGTTAGACTTGATGACGTGCTTATGTCATCAGTTGCACCTTCTTCCTTGTTAAACCTGTCTTCTAGTCTAACATCTCTTGGTCTTAGTGCTACTGGATTGCAAGGAAACCTTCCGGATGATGTCTTCCGCTTTCCACACCTCCAAGATCTCGTTTTAAATCGAAACAAAAATCTCAGTGGTGATCTCCCAAAGTCAAACTGGAGCTATCCTCTGAGGTTTTTGGATCTCACTTCTACGAGTTTCTCAGGAGAATTACCTGATTCAATTGGAAATCTAAAAGACCTGCAAAATTTACAACTTTCGAGATGCAATTTCATTGGATCGATTCCAATTTCACTTGCAAACCTCACACAACTCACTCACCTTGATTTATCTTGGAACGGATTAGCAGGGCAGATTCCGGATGTTTTTGGTAACATCAATCAACTCACCTTTCTGGATCTTTCTAGTAACAGATTCAGTGGTCCTTTGCCTGCATCAGCATTCAACTTGACACGGATTTCTGAATTAGACTTGTCAGTGAATCAACTGGTCGGTCACCTCCCTTATCAAGTAAGTGGTCTCTCAAATCTGACCAAACTCATCTTATATGGTAACTTACTCGACGGCAGAGTACCATCTTGGTTGTTCTCTCTGCCTTCTTTGAATGAAATTGACCTCAGTTATAACAAGTTTACTGGTTTCACTGACCAGTTCCAAAGTCCTAATTCAGTACAATCTGTTGCTTTGCGTTGGAATAAGATTCATGGTACAATTCCAAGTTATATTTTTGAACTTGAGAATCTCGCTTACCTTGATATTTCATCAAATAACTTGAGTGGTATTGTTGAATTTGACAAGTTCTCAAAGCTGAGAAATCTCGAGAGGGTTGATCTTAGGTATAATAGCCTCCTTTCATTACGTAGCAGCAGCAATGATGGCAATTTTTCCTTGCATATCCTTTCATTTTTTTTGTTCTCATCTTGCAACATAAGGGAATTCCCTTATTTCTTAAGAAACTTGAGAAGCTTGGCTATACTTGACCTTTCAAGGAACAAAATTCATGGTCAAATTTCGAAATTGGAGTCAGAAGGGTGGGAAAACCTGAAAACTCTGGACCTTTCTAATAACTTTTTGACTGGTATAGAGCAGCTTCCAGGGAGGAACTTAGAAAATATCAACCTTCGCTCCAACTTGATTGAAGGATCTCTTCCAGCCCCTCCATCTTCCACTCAAGTTTTCTTGATCTCAGACAATAATATAACTGGAGCAATCCCTCCTACGATTTGTAAGTTGAGTTCACTTAGAATTCTCGACTTATCTAACAACAGATTGAATGGGACAATTCCGAAATGTCTTGGAAATGTTAGCAATGTTCTCTCGGTGTTCGATCTGCACATGAATCAATTCCATGGTGTCATCCCCATTACATTTGTGAACGGAAGTAAGTTGAGGAATCTTAACCTTAATGGAAATTTATTGGAAGGACCATTACCACAATCTTTAGTTAATTGCAGCAATTTGGAAGTTCTTGATGTAGGGAACAACAGATTAAAAGATGTATTCCCCTATTGGCTGGGAACTCTTCCGAAGTTGCAAGTTCTTGTCTTGCGATCAAATAGATTCCACGGTATCATGAGCAATCCTGAAAGTTTGCTTCCCTTCCCTATGTTGCGAATCATAGACTTGTCTTATAATAAGTTTTCAGGGATTTTGCCAACAATATACTTTGAAAGTTTGAAGGCTATGATTAAGGATGATAAAAATAAAATTGACAGGGGATATATGGGGGAGGACTATTATCAAGACTCCGTAATAGTGAGCATGAAAGGAGGTTACTTTGAACTGGAGAGAATCTTAAACATTTTCACAGCTATTGATTTCTCAAGTAATCACTTCAATGGACATATTCCTAAAGTAGTTGGAGTGCTTACTTCACTTTTAGTGCTCAATTTCTCTCACAATAGCCTAACAGGTGATATTCCTTTATCGTTGGGGAATCTGACAGCACTTGAGTCACTAGACTTGTCTTCCAACAAGTTTGTTGGAAGAATTCCTGCAAAGTTGACAGATCTTACATTCCTTGCAGTATTGAACCTCTCGCAAAATCAACTTGTGGGTTCCATTCCTCGAGGCAAACAGTTCGATACATTTCAAAATGACTCCTACAGTGAAAACTTAGGATTGTGTGGATCCCCGTTGTCAGAGAAGTGCGGCATTGATGAGGCCTTACAGCCACCACCACCATCAATAGGATATGAAGAAGATGATCCTGTGGGAGTATTTGATTGGAAATTTGCGATGATGGGTTATGGATGCGGCATAGTGTTTGGATTTTCTATTGCATATATCTTATTTGCAACAGGAAAGCTATGTTGGTTTTTAAAGATGATCGAAAGACAACAATATAAAATTGTTAGAAGAGCAAATCAAAAAAGGGGTTGAAGAAAGTAGAGGTAAATTTGAGCAGCGTTCTTAGTTATGCGTACTTCCCAATGGAGCATAAAATAAATGTGTTATGTTTTATAGCATCTCTTGGGAATTCCATAAGCATTTGTAATTTTGAATTTGAAGCAATGTACATGATTGCTTTTTGAGTAAAATTAGAAGCATTCAGAGGTTTTGTGCCGTGCAACACCTTGATCGAAAATGTATATAATAGGGTATTTGCAGCAATAATCCATCATCTAGATAATGAAAAACATTCTCCATAACTAAACGCACTCTATATATTTTATTTAAAAATGAATTTTCATAAAGACTAAATGAAGAATCATTTATAAAAATTTTAGGCATGAGACTGCCTAAATGGAAAGAATTAAAGGATTAAGCAGGTCAAGACGGATATTTAAAAGAATTGAAATAAGGAACGAATTCTCAAAGACATGGCAGCATAACGACCATGTAATGCTGTAAAACTGGATGCTGTCAGAGGGTTTGTGTCATGCAATACAACGACATAAATATGCAGCCAAGATGAAGTAGGTCACTGAAGTTCTACTTCATTCTTAAAAATAGAAAAACTGTGTAACTTTATTATTAGAATGTAACAAATAAATATGATAATATCTTGTACAATCATCCATAAAAGTTATAAAATATTTCTTTTCTCTTAAAGAATGTGTAGTATGCACATCGCATATATCATTATGAATTAAATCCAGAATTTTTGAATTTTTTTGAACACTTGGAAAAATGTTTTCTAGTGATTTTAGTAAGCATACATGTTATGCAATTTTCCAAATTAAAATCAAACTTTGGAAGTAAATTTAACTTAACCATATCATTTAATCATCTAGCATTTACATGTCTTAAATGATTATGCCAAAATAAAGTAGAACAATCAACAAAATAAGCAGAAATCATACTCGTATTATTTAATATTGAGTTTGAACCTATATCCTTTCTCAACAAAAATATTTCTTTTAGAGAGTACAAGCTTATTAGTCTCAAATACAAGCTTGAAATCATTTTTGTTCAAGTGATTATCATAAACTAAATTCTTCTTAATTTCAAGTATTTGGTACACATCAATGAAAGTGAGGGCCTTTCAAGAAATGAACTCTAATTACAATTTTCTCTTTCCTATCACTGGTACAGTAGCTGAATTTCTAATGCATAGAAAAGTATCTTCAGTCATTGCTTTATAGTTCTTAAAGAATTTATTTTCCTTGCACACATCTCTCGTTGCACTAGAATCAATCCACCAAGCTTCATTGTCCTCAATGACATTTGCTTCAGAAATCATAACCACAAATTCTTGTAATCCTCTTCCCTTTTTCTTCAGCAAATGGAAAATTTCTTTTCAAATGCACGATTTCCCACAATTGAAGTAGAAACTTTTAATTTTTTTATTCTTAAAAAACTTTGCTAGTTGGTTCATTTTCTTGTGAGATTCCTGAGAGTGCTTCTTTTATCTTATTCTTAGAAATCTCATTTTTTATTTAATTAGCCAAAAAAATTTTGTAGGTTTATATCCCATTATATGTTTTTCTTGATATACTGATAAGAAAAGAGATTGTATCTAAATATCTTATGTAAAAATTTCAAAAGTGATCACAAGACAGAAAAAAAATAAATAACTCAAGTAAACCCACTAGATTATTACTTGAACCAACTACGTAAAATCAAATTTTGTTTTGATATTAATTGTAACATTCTACTTCTATGCATATTGATTTAAGATATTTGAATGATAAAACTCAATTTCCTTAATAAAATATTTGGAAATAATAATAAAAAGAAAAAAGTAAATGTGTGTTTTGTTGTGAAAAATATTTTTTTTATTTTTTATCTCTAATTTCCTCAACACATTTCTCATCAGATTGCACATTGTTAATATAATTTGTACAATAATATTTTTTTTCAACATAATATTGAAAAAGATAAGGAAAAAAATTATTTTTCTAATTTTTTTAATATTACGTTGGAAAGAAAATTATTATTTCTTAAAATTATGTTAAAAATATATAAATTATTAAAAAAAATAAAAAAAATAAAAGATACTTTCCACGAATAAAAGCCTCCTAAAGGTTTTTATCACCTTTCTGTTGCTGAACTTAGAAGGCACCTTATTGACATCCAGAATCATTGGAGAAGGACCATCTTTTTTCATTCTTGTTTACATCACTAATACTCTCTATATAAAAATAATCTACTTCTTTTCTTTTTTTTTACTTAAATTCATCAAATATTTATAATTGAGTCTTATATTTATATGGTATGAACAATATGATATCTCAAAATCTTTTTCCAAATAAACAATAGAATCTTCACAATTTTTTTAACATACTCAGCTTTCTCTTTCATTCCAATAGTTCACTTTTCTCAATAAGAACACATAAAAGCCACCAAGAAAGCAACAACCCTACCACCCCATTCATGGCTTCCTCCCTGTTCCCTTTCTTTCTCTTCTCTCTTTTTCTCCTCGGCAATCCTCTCTTCACCAAAGCCAATCTCCACAAAACCAACAAGATCCTCAAATCAAGCCTCCTTTCTCAACTCACCACAATATCATCCTTCAATGGCACCCAACCAACAGTCTTCTTTGAGGTAACCAAACCCATCAAAGTACCCAAAACCAAGCCATGCTCACACCTCATTCTCCACCGTGATTTTGGCTACACCTATGGAAAATCCCCAGTACTTGCAAACTACACCCCTCCCTCTCACTGCCCATTTCACAATTTCTCCAAAATTGTCCTTGAATGGAAAGCAACTTGCAAGGGAAGGCAATTTGACCGCATTTTTGGGGTCTGGTTAGGTGGTGTAGAGCTTCTAAGGAGCTGCACAGCTGAGCCTAAAGCCACTGGGATTGTGTGGAAAGTTGAAAAGGATATAACAAGGTATTATTCTCTGCTTGTTAAGAAAAATACACAAACTCTTGCTGTTTATCTTGGTAATCTTGTTGATAAAACTTATACCGGAGTCTATCACGTGGATATAACTGTTCATTTTTATCCTGCTGAGGAGGATTTGAGTTATCACGAGAGAAATTTGGATAATTCCGTATCTGGGTATGGTTCTAATGCTGATTTGATCTTACCTCTTTCTCGAAATCTGCCTTTGAATGATGGGTTGTGGTTTGAAATTGAGAATTCCGCTGATACCGAGTCTAAGGAATTTGAAATTCCACAAAATGTGTATAGAGCTGTGCTAGAGGTTTATGTTTCTTTCCATGAGAATGATGAGTTCTGGTATGGAAGTTTACCAAATGACTACATTGCTGCAAATAATCTTACTGGTGTGGGAGGGAATGGACCTTTTAGGGAGGTTGTGGTCAGTCTTGATGGTAAGGTTGTGGGTGCCATTTGGCCGTTTACTGTTGTTTATACAGGAGGGATTAATCCCCTCTTGTGGAGACCTATTACTGGCATTGGTTCATTCGATTTACCTACTTATGATATTGAAATTACTCCATTTTTAGGGAATATATTGGATGGAGAAACCCATAAATTGGGGTTCAGTGTTACAAATGCTTTGAATGTGTGGTACATAAATGGTAACTTGCATCTTTGGTTGGATAATAAGAGCACAAAAGTCGAAGGGAAGCTTTTGAAGCATAGTAGCATGCCTCTTCTTCTTTCGTCAATATCATATTTTAAGGGATTGAATGGAAAATTCTTGACAAACGTAAGCAGGTCTATATCCTCAACCGGTTGGGTCAAATCCTCTCATGGGAAGATCACAACCCGTTTTATTCAAGACTTTGGTTACAGTAACTCAATGATAATGGGTAAGGATGGGAACTTGCAGATTGTGAATCAGCTGATCCATTTTGATGACAGTGTCTATGCAACGATGTTGTCTTCTTATGCTCACTCGATGAAATCATTCAAAACCTTTTCCTTGCACTTATACTCTGACTACTTGGATCAGGGAAATGGAACTTCTCTTTCTGTTACAAATGTTACATTAGGATTTAATGAAAAGAAGTCTGATGATTCTGGTTATGGATTCTCAATCAGCACTCTCAAAAATAGGCAGGATGGGCAGGGTGTTATGGTTGTGAAGAATAACTTGGTAGTTAGTGGAGTAGGGAGTACACAACAAGTGTACAAATATCATGGTAGTGACTTCTGCTACTTTAGGAACATTAGCAGCTCAAACTACACTATTCTTTATGATAAAGTAGGAAACTCGTGCAATCAAAGAACAAAGTCTCATTTGGGATTTGGGCCAAGCAGATGGCCTTTTCCAGCTCGAAGGGCTTTTCTAGCATCTGGTTTATATAATAAAAGCAACGGAGTTTAATTATTCATGTTAGTTGACTGTTCTGTTGCTTCATGAAAGGATTTCTCTGATTACATTTTCCACAGAATTCCTTTATGTGGGTACACCCAATAAATTGTAAGTTTTTCAGTCTGTTTTCTTCTCATTTCTGTTTTTTTTTTTTTTTGGCTGAAAGCAGGTGACTTTGTGGATGTATCTTTTTTTATTCCGTTTATCATCAATAAAAATGGACTTTGTTTTATTTGTCAAGAGGACTCTTGTAGTTCTTCATTTTGGCATTAATTTTCCACCAAACATAAGATAATTCGATGCAATTTTGAGGTTACGATCAAAGCTTGATAGTGGATTAAGTCAACAACTGCTATCTCAATTTTATGCGTTTACAGTGGAACTGGTGAGCTACAGAGTCTTATGTCTCACGAAGCAAATTTTGGCAGCTGAATGTGTTTCTCTATCACATTTAGTGGTGAATGGAAGCACCGGTGCAGGTACAGGAACATGGGTTTGATATATATAAATGGACATCAATATGACTCAAAAGTTTAATCCTAGTCTTGAACTCAATCCATGTATACAAACTATTATTATTTCTTTTATGGGATAACCTATATGTAAATATCCAAACATATATGTTACCTGCTATGATGAGCCCATTTCTTCTGTTGAATTCTATCATAGCAATTTAGACTTTGATGGTTCATCTTCCGTGATTCAGTTGCATGGGACTCAACTTTTGTTTGAGGGGTTCCCATTAAATTCAAAATATGCATTAGAATTCAAGTCCTAAATGACGCAGGATATTGGAAGCGCTGTTGAGGGAACCATCTTTTGCAGCTTTGTCATGCCATATGTCAAAGCTGGTAAGTGCATTTCATAGAACACAAAGCAGTTTGTTACTGTATACTCTAATTTGAAACTTGAATGAGGATAATATAGTTATGCAGTTTCATGTTTACGCCTTTCATAATTGTCTTTTTGTAGATTAAAACCTCAGGATTTGGACTGAGGATCTGATTGTCAGTTGACAGTATTAAAACCTCAGGATTTGGACTGAGGATCTGATTGTCAGTTGACAGTTCAATTGTGTTGGCAATCAATTGAACTTTCACTCGTTAATAATCTTAAGTTAAAAAATAATTATTTATTCATAAAAAAATAAAAAATAATTTATTTTAATTTTCACTCACTAATAATCTTAAGTTAAGAGAATAGTTATTTGTTCATTAGAAAGAAAACACGAATCATCCGACTCTTCTTTCCTCTCACTTTTCTCTTCTATCAAAATAAAATGTAATAGAAAACAAAAATAGTTATTTGTTATGGTTTAACTTTTAAATACGATGATTAAACTTTAAAGGAGATAAATGTAATAGAAAACAAAAATAAATAATAAATATTGATATTTTTTTATGCATTATAATTTGTACATGTGAAGAAAATAAAAAGATAAATTTTTTCACTTTCTTATAGAAGCATAAAAGAAAATGTTTTTCATCCCCTCCTTTCTCTCCGCATTGACAGAGTTCTTTTTAAGAGGAGGGAAGAAAAACAAAAATCCTACACTAATTTTAACAACTCTCATTTGAAACAATTATGCATGAAAGTATTGCATTATGATTCTTTGATTATTTAATTTTTCAACCGTTGATAAACCTTTTCTTTTATAATTTAGATAATTAACTAAAGTGTCAATTATAGAGAAAAAAACAAGTACCTCCCTCCTATAACACATTCTTGATATTTTTATTTTTTTAAATAAAAATAAATTTAAATATTCGTGCAAAACGCATATTAAAATATTAATTTCATAAAAAAACAAAGTGAGATAATTTATAAAAAAATAAATCAACACGGCATGTAATATGTGCGGAGACGCTGTCAATATTTATATGTAATACCCATAAATAAATATCCTAATCCAGTGTAAACAATCCTACAAATTGGTCGTACATGTTTAGCCACGTCATCATTTTATATTTCTTTATTTACCCATCGTACCTATAAATATCCGACTGATCTTGCTGCTCACACGTCATATCGTCCCCTTGTGTCTGTCTCAGAAAAGAAAAAACGAAAACTAAGAAGCGAGAGCAAAACCAAAAGTTTACTTCGATAGATCAATGCCGGGGAAGAACTTCAAGTACGTGATCGTTGCTGCTGTGAGTTTCTCGATCGATTCTCTCTTTTGTTTTTGCTCAGATTTTCTTTTACGATCATTTATTTATTTCTTTGCAATCTTTATATATATTTTAATGTTGTGGTTTTGGTTTCTTGATGATTGTATCTTAAACACGTGTCTGATGGTCGTTTAGTTTATATTTTTGAAGATCTAAGTCCGTGTTGAACTGATGATTGAGCAAATTTTGTTAATTGCTTGTTCAGTTTGTGAATTAATCTAAAAGCTAAAAAAACGACTGTTCAGTTTTGGTGATAATATAGAGGCTTCAATCAACAATTGTTTGTCACATCTATTTTACATTACTAATCGTTTAATTGTGTGTTGTTCAAGATACTGGCGTATTAAGCTTTGATTACTATAATTGTAGTAGGTACTTATTGTATGGTGGATTACCAAGGCTGTGTTTAGTGGGAGGAAAGAAAACTAAAACGATTTGTGTTTTTTTACAAATTATAATCCTCCAAAATTATGAGATTTTTTAGTGAAAAGTAAGAGAGAAAAGAGATGAAATTATGGATTGGTATTTACCAATTAATCCCCATTCAATCTTCTAGATTAATATCCATTAACATTATAAAAGATATAACCGTAAAAATAGTATTGTTTACAATTTCTTTCCTCTAACATTTCCACTCTACTAAACGAAGGTAAGAAATTTTTTTCCTCTTAGTTTTCCATCATCTCTATTGAATACATGAAAGAAAAAGTCAATTTTCTTACTTTTTTATCTTTCTAGCTTTTCATCCCCTCCCATTTCTTTTTTCTCCTACTAAACACACTCTAAGAGTTGGTGATAATTATATTTTTACTAATGTTTTGTGAGAGAAGCAAAATTCAAGCATTTAGAAATTTTGTTGTCATGTTTATTAATTATTGATTAAACCAAATTAATTTACGTATCTTTGGAAATTACTTGGATGAGTTATATTTTATAGAATATTATACAACAGAAAATAAAAATCTGAATACATGTTTACCTCATTAAAATTCAATTTCTGCCCCCCCCCCCCCCCCCCCCACGTAATATGCATTAAAGTTGCATAATCATCATTTTTTTTATTGTTAAAATCCACACACGTCTTGAACTCTGTACATTTTTTTTCTTTTGACAACCACTTAGTGTGCAAGGAAATTTCCTTACCAATACTCCAAAGCAAGCAGGATGCTTAATCATTAATTGTTCATTACATGTTCTCGACATTTGAATTTAATGGAAATTGTTTACAGCCTCTCAAATGGGTTTTACCTTTGGGTTTGCATTTTTACCCAAAAAAAGAAAGAAATGCAGGACAAGAATATCTTCGTTTTATTGTATTGCTTAGCTAATGCATATCTTTCTCTTCATTTGTATCTTATAAATCTCATTGGTATAATCTGTTGCATAAATACTTTCTGGTGAAAACAGCAAATGCTATGACAGATGAATTGATATGGAAATGAAAAGAATACCAGGAGTGAAGAAAATTTTGTTAACCTTTTTCTTTGCCTGCCATTATAGGGGTACACAGCTAGGGAGTTCGCCAAGCAGGGGCTTAAGTCGGGTGAACTTGCAAGTATTTCCAAAGAGGCGGTATGCTTTCTACTACTTTCAACAGAATAGTTGTTTTATCATACATCTATGGAACTGTGTTCTTTTTGGTCGCTCTTACCGGAAGGAGATGTGATAGAATATAAGTTTTGAAATACATGTTTCTTTGTTATTTACAGCTAATGTAGTTTAGTATAAGCATTTTTCTCATTAGAGATAAAATTTCCGTTATTATATGTCTAGTCACTGGAATAATAGAATTTTGTTCATATTACTATAACATGAAAATTATAGTCATCTTTCTCTAGGGTTTCTATCTCAATTCCTAATTCGATTCATACAATTTTATTTAATTCAGAACCTAAACGATTCAAAGGTATGCCAAATCCAATCCAAGTTAATTATGAATCAATGCCGAATCTACGATTCGTTTCGATTTGATTCGATTCGCCCGATTTAGTGAAACCTATAATTTTTTTTTTAAAAAAAATTATAAAAATAAGGTTTAAGGCAAGATATTTAGAGGTAGAATAAACACAGTTCATTGGTTTTTTTCTTTCATAAGTTATTCTAAAAATTTAAGATTCTAAGACTTTTTGTGATGAAACAAGCAAGTCTATATAGCATTCATATCCTTGATTTCAACCCATAATAGTATTTAGTATTGTAATACTATTATTTTATTTTATTACATTATTTATTATCTATTAATTTATTATATTGTTCTATCTTAATCATTGTTTATTAGTTGTTAGCAAATTACTATTATATGACTATAATATGTTAATTAGAGTAGATTATATGGTGAGATTCGGACTAACATTACTTGCTTAGAGACAAGTGTCTTTCTAATTGGTCACATGGTATATTAAAATATTTCATTTTTAATATATATTGTTTGTTTTACATGTCTACATATCAATTTAAATTGAATTTAATAATTTGTACAGAATCCTACAATTCAATTCTATTCTCGATTCTCAATTCAAAAAATCGAGATTTCGTTTCACAATTCAAATCTCGATTCGACAAGTATGGACATAACCAATAAATTATGTTACTTAGCTCTTTACTTTACTCTAATGTACCTTGTGGGACAAATATCCAAAAAAATGAGTAAGACTATTGAATCATCCAAATCAGTTTTATCTTACACAAGATAGATGAACCCAACTCTTTGAATGTGCCTACATCCGACACATGTTCTTGAGTCCAGGTAAAAATCCAATAAATGTGCCTTCTCACTTACCGATTTGACACTAGTAGTTGTTCGTTTTTTCTTTGCACTGCGGTTAGGATCATGGAAAGAGAAAATGATGCCGATGTCATGGAAGTCTGGCGTTCTAACCTTTGTAATTATAAGTTGTTGACATCATATCTAGATCTGCTTATTCACTGACCGTTTCCTCATGCTCCTTTTTATACGTTTACTGCTGTTAGTATTATCTTGTACTGATCCAGTGGGAAATTAACTTATCTTTTTCGTGTTCTCTAATTAGTCTATCTAACACTTCTAGGTGGCTCCATATGAGCGTCCTGCACTTAGTAAGGATATCTTTTTCCTGAGAGTAAGTCCTGCTCGTGAGTATACTCTATCTACATTTGTTGTACCTTATTGTTGTGTGTCTGGCTTTGACGTGGACCCTGCTTTCTGCTGAAAATATGATCGGTTTGTTTGCCTTGTTCTGTGAAATAATTTTGATCCTTTTCTCTTCTTTAGGAGCTGCAAGACTTCCAGGTTTCCATGTCTGTGTTTGAAGTAGGGGAGAGAAATTGCTTCCTGAATGGTAGAAAGAGCAAGGTGATTCTTTCTAACCCGCTATTTTCAAGATTTTATCTAATTTGTGGGAGAACTTCTGCAATAAGAGCAGAACTTTATGCTACTGCTATTAAACGAATTTGAGGGTTGCAGTTGTTACTCATTTAATAATTTACTTTCATTAAATTAGTAGTATGTGTCTAATTTACCATTCATGATCTCATAATGTTCCACCAATACGCTTCTCTTTCCTTCATGTTTGCAGGGATAGAGTTGATGTTGAACAGAGAAATAGTCAAAGCACATCTTGCTACCAAGATTCTTGTTAGTGCCGCAGGGGAGCTCTTTAAGTATGACAATATAACAATTGCAACTGGTTCCACCGTAAGTACTATAACTCTCTTATTTTCCATGTAAATTTTTTTCCACATTTCCTTCCTCCTGTGAAGATAAAACCTACTCCTAATTTTTGTAGGTAATAAGATTGACAGATTTTGGTGTACAAGGTGCAGATGCTAAGAACATCTTCTATTTGAGAGAAATCGATGATGCCGATAAGCTGGTAGATATAATCAAAGCAAAGAAGAATGGGAAGGCTGTGATTGTTGGAGGAGGTTACATTGGTCTTGAGCTCAGTGCAGCTTTGAGAATTAACAATCTTGTTGTTAGTCTGGTTTATCCAGAACCATGGTGCAGTAAGTGGAGATCTATGTTTTGAGCTGTCTTTTTTTGTGCATACCTGTTGAGATAAGGTTATAAAGTAATTGGGTAATACATTTTAATATACTTAGTAGGTCCTTGATTTCCTAATAAAAAGCATGTTCTTGTAGTGCCTCAGCTTTTTACTGCTGGTATTGCTGCTTTCTATGAGGGTTATTATGCCAACAAGGGAATAAGAGTTATTAAGGGAACAGTTGCAGTTGGGTTGAATGCTGACTCAAATGGAGAGGAAAGCATTCGCCTTCAGTATAGCTGCTTTTTTGTTAATATTTTATCATGGGACTAAAGTCATTTTGTATGTTGATTTTGTCACATCATTCAGGTGAAGGAAGTGAAACTTAAGGATGGTAGGGTCTTGGAAGTGGACATTGTTATTTAAAGGACAGGTTGAAGAGGAGAAAGGTGGAATAAAGGTTTGTGTGACATCCATCATCTGTCAAATGATCTTCGTCTATGCATAGAATGTTCATCTAGATATCCATGAAACTAAATTTTCATGTTCTCAGTATAATTTATTCATTTAAATAGCAATACATTTTATTGGTTAAGCAATTAAACAGATTTAGGTTCAATGGCAAATGCTTTTTGTTACATTCTCATTTAAAACCTGTATTGTATTTCTCACTGAAAATCTGTATTGACATGACTTGCTTAATTGCAGACTGACGGGTTTTTCAAAACAAGTGTTCCTGGTGTATATGCTGTTGCTGATGTGGCTACCTTCCCTATGAAACTGTACAATGACATGAGAAGAGTTGAACATGTTGACCATGCCCGCAGATCAGCCGAGCAGGATGTTAAGGTATGCATATTAATAACGACACCTTGCTCCTCCTTAGTGAAAGTGGTCTCTGTCTTCACGACTTGCAAGGTCTACCTTCGTAAACCAAAATCCATTGAAATTGTCAAAGCATCAAAATACATATGGAATGTCTTGAACGTTAAAGATGTGGTTGGAATTGGAGAAATGTGGGTAGAAAGAAGAGAGAATATAGAAAAATAACAAGAAAAGAAAATGTTGATCTTTTTATCATGTGTTTGGTTAGAAGATGGAAAAGTGGAAGGAAAGAAGAAAAAGACAAAAAAATAGCTCATTGTACTTCCACTCCCCAATACTTCCAATCTAGATAATTGTGATTTGTACATGAAGGACGAAAATCTCAATCTTCCTAGTTTTCTCTTACTTTTCTCTCCTATCAATTGAAGGAAAAATGCTTTCCACCATATTTTCTTTCCTCTCCATTTGCCATAGAAAAGTGTAGTTGCTTGTTTCGGTTCATTGGTGCAATGATCTGTGAATGATGTATCGTGGTTTTGCAGGCCATCAAGGCAACTGAGGAAGGGAAATTAATTGATGAATATGACTACCTCCCTCACTTCTATTCTCGTTCCTTTGACCTGTGGTGGCAATTTTATGGTGACAATGACGGAGACTGTGTTACTTGGAGAAAATGATCCAGCATCACTGGAGCCAAAGTTCGGAACATACTGGATCAAAAATGGGAAGCTCGTCGGAGCTTTCCTCGAGAGTGGGACTTCGGAAGAAAATAAGGCTATTGCTAAAGTTGCAAGGCTTCAACCTCCAGTGGAGAACTTGGATCTGCTCACAAAGGAAGGCCTTTCTTTTTTCTGCAAGATATGAAACTTCCCTACTTATCGAATCACATCTCTCCTGATCTCTACAGAGAGAGATAAGGAGACAAAGCAAAACAGAGAATTATAAAAATAAAAAATAAACAAACTCTTTCTCTCACTCTCTCTGTCACAAAGCTTCTTCATACTAAAATGAGCTCATCTTCACTAACCAGGTCAGTTCAAATCCCCATTTTTTTTTCTTTATTTTCTCATGTCAAGTGTCTGCTCGAATCAAAAATGTCTAAATTGTTAGTACCACATTGACTGGAAGAAGGGTCTGTCAGAAAACTACCCTAAATCCTTGTATTGGAGGTAGCAAGGACATCTTACCATTCTTTTTTTACTGCCAAAAATTTATGAGAAATCGATTTCAGTATTCTGCTTTAGGATGGTGGGGTTCATGTTTCAAATTTTTGGCAGTACAAGACTTTTTTTAGAATTTTTGAAATGAATATTGTAAGTTGAGACTGAGTGGCATCTTTTCTTCTCTGAACATTGTGGACAACACTTTTATCATTGGTTGTCTTGTGTAGAATGCTTTCGGCACATTTCACTCTATGCACATTTATATTGAAAAAGGACCGAATTTTGTTTTTAATTGTTTAAAGCAGATCTATTAAAGTGATGAAATCTTTGTCTTAAGGGCCCATTTGATACGTGGGAAGTTGGATTCTATGGTAATGTGATATTTTTGTATTTCATTTTAAAAGAAAAGTAATTATCTAAATTATGGAAAATAGATTCTTATATTTGATATATATATATATATATATATATATATATATATATATTTATATTTTCCTAGGATAAATTACAAATGTGGTCCTTCAGTCTGACCAATGTGTATTTTGGTGTTTTGTTAAAAACATTAAAATCCAAAACACGTTTAATATTTTCTCAGGTCAAAATTTTTATTTCATATATCAAAAACTAATTATAATTATTTTTTAAAAAAATTAAATGCAGTGGAAATTACACATTGATAGAAGTACACAAATCAATGAAATTGAAAGGAAATTAACAAAAACATGATTTTGAGTGTTGTTATTTAAATGTGTTTCCTCAATATTATTGAAAAAAAGGTAAAGGCAATGTTTCCTTCATTTACGAAAAGTAAGAACATCTACGAGGAATTACATTCTCACTTTTGATGTATAAATGATTGTTTTAAGAAAGTTATTTCGTAGTTAACGGAAACTGAAGAAAAAAATAATAAACACTCAACTAATCTCAAGAAAACCTTTTTTCTAACAAAATCAAACACCCCCTATTATTGTGTTTGGGAGTTTGGAGGTATAGGGTGGTTACCCTACCTTGCTTGGATGTTAAAAATAAAGAATGAGAGGGTTAGGAGGGACGGGCAAGAGAGTTGATAAGTTATAATTGTTATATTACAAATATGCAATTCTTTATAAATTTAAACCATTAGAAAAAGGTGAAATATGAAATTACACAATATAACTATAACTCCCAATCCTCTTCTCCTCTCATATCTTTCAAAATTTAGAGTTACAGAGTATTAAAAATGGGGGTTTGGAGGGGATTGTGAAATTATTAAATCCTCCCAATTAAAAAAAAAACTCTCAAAACAAAGCATAGTACCCAATCTCCTCCTTTCCCCTTCAATAGCCTCCATCTCAAATGCACCGCAAGAGAATCATATTAATGTCATTCTGAGCGCAATTCACGCTAATAAAAGTTATGGGTAATTCGTAAATAAAAAGATCTCATTAATTATGTCATGTCTACGAAATTTTTTGAAATTTTATCTTATTTTCAAAAGAATCTTATGAATATGTCATATTATACTCGATTCACACTACAAGTGGTTTCTTACTAGTTACGTCATTTCTATCAAAATCTATACGTCTTACGTCAATTTTCATATCTAATAAAGATATTGACACCACCAAAATTTGACTAGTGACATAAATGTTTTTTTAATAGGTAAAGTGATAAACAGCTCATAAACGGTGTTAAAATAAAACAATCAATTAATAACCAGGTAACATGCAAATGTGAAAAAAGGATAATGTATATAATAATGTGAGTAAAAAGATTAAAAAAAAAAGGTTGTTTATCAGACTCTTTTTCTTGAAAAAAAAACCCCTCAATAAAAAATACACTAGCACGAAAAAGAGAAAATTTATTTACCTTGCTTTCTAAGTTTCCTCACTTCCTTAAACTTAGAATTCCAAAAAGAACTTTAACCCTAGAACTTGAGTTGTGAGCCCTCACACATTAGTACTATTTATGAAGTTTGCTCCTTCACTTGGAGTTACAAAAGGACATGGTAACCTCTTGGCATCAACCATGTTCTTCGTCTCCATTTTTATGTGCAACCACACTTGCAAGCTTAACACAGACTCATGCAGCCAGCAGACATTAAAATTTTGAAATAAGGGAATTACTGTACTTTTTCATTCCTGGTTAAAATAAAACTGCATCTAGACTAGTACTGTGGTTGATATATAAAAATGAGCATTCTGCTTTCGTTTAGCTTCAGCTAAGGAGTTCCACCACCTGTGCTGGGAAACTGGAGAAAAGTAACTAAAGCCCAATTGGCTTACCCAGTTCCCCTGCTATTTTGTATTGGGGCATCCCATTAGGGAATGTGTTAGGAGATTTGAGTCTCTGCATTAACGTATTAATGGTGTATTAAAATGGTTAGTTCTACTCCATTCGCCCGTGGGAAGTTGATAATAAAATCCAATCAAGGGCATGCTCATGTGAACCCTGTTATTTTGCCTGTGGAAATACGACCACAATCCCACCCTATATGCCCCTGAGAAATTATTCATTAATAGTATTATTAATTTTTCTCACATTTAATATATATATATATATATATATATAATAAAATCATTTATTTTGTTGTTATGATTTATTTTTTTATCAATCATAATATAATATAATAAATATGAATTAAGTAAAATATATAATAAATATAAATTAATTCTTTTAATAAACACAATTAAATAGCTAAAAAATTATATTATATATTATTACATCATCTTTAATATATAATCAATCACTTTATATTTTCTTTTTAAAAAAAAGTTTTAACCTATTGACACATGGTTGCTAAAAGTATCAATTGTTAAAAAAATTCATTAATATAATTTTTTTATTTTCTATATAGGTTTCAATATTTTTTATAGAACTATGTCCATCAAAAAATCACATGGTGCATTAATACTAAAAAATTTAAAAAATTATTTCAAAGTTGATTAAATTTATTTTTTTCAAAGATAATATATTAATAAAAACTAAATTAATTTACACCTAACATTCCCTTTACTTCCCATCCATTTTACCAATTACGCTAAACATAATAAAATATTAATTTTTTTTAAAGCAACATATATGTATTAGTCACTAATGATAACAATAAAACCTATGTAAAAACATAAATAATATAAAAATATAATCCAGTCACCTTTAAAGAAACATTGCAATAAAAATACATATTAAAAATTATTTAAAAAAAGGTTCATAGCATGGGTAAGTAAACTAGATCATATGGATTTTATATACACTAAAAATTTATTGAGTGAACTATGAATATAAGATAAATGAGCAATAAATTCTCTCGCCCTTCGTCACTTTCTGTTGTCATATTAACAGTCAAAACAGTGGATTCTAATTAAAATGTCCCAACTCCTATTATATACCATGTTGATAATGAAAAGGTTAATTTGTAATAACTCTAAGTGCCACAATAACACTCCTACTCAACTAACTCCAAGTAATATATAGTGGTCGTACTCTCTAAGCAAAGAACTCAAAATTTGGCAGCAAATAGAAGGCACATTCATATTTTAAAAAAAGAAAAAACCATAGTACATAATGGTTAATTAATGAAGATGCTTGGAGAAACTATATTAACCGTCTTTTGTCTTTGGCTTAAAGAAAAAGGAGAAGAAGGATTTAAAATTAATCTCATCAGTCTGATTTAAATTGTTATCCAAACATTACTTTTGTCATAAGTCAGTTTCAACCAAACAATCACAAGTCAAAAAATTCAAAAATCACAAGTTTTATTGTACTCGTCAAACAGTTTGCACAAATTCAACCACACGAGCCCTATTTTCTTTTTTGCATTACATATAAAAAAAAATCATTGGAAATAAGAGAGTCCTATGTATCACCGTTGTGTGAACATCTTTAACTATCATTGTTAAAACTTGAAAATAGAGATTCAATGACATTTTTATTACCCGAATAAGAGATTCATGGATCCAAACATATTTATTTTTAAAATTAAAGGGATGTAAGTGTATTTTTTATATCGTGATCATCCCAATTTCAGTCGAGGATTTTGTGCAACTTGGAGGTACATGCCTCGATAGCATGGCCCATCACTATGTCCTCACTATAAGGAAACTGTTCTCACATGTCGTAAGATGTTTTGAAATTGCTTTTGTTTGGAGCTTTATAACAAGTTTGTGATTTTTCTGTTAAGTTCTCACTTTCAAGAATCTCACTTTGTGTTTTTTGGTTTCTGAAATATTGTACCATATATTCTCATTGTCTCACATTGAAGTCTACGAGTTTCTTTATCATTCAAAATTTCATATAGTTGTTTGACTGAGTTCCTGTACTAAAATTTTCATTTTTTATTGGTCATGAATTCCAGTTCTAGTACTATAATGTTTTTTATCAGGATAATTAGTACTATAATGTTTGCTTTTATATGAATATCTCATAATCGTACTATTGTTGTCTGCTTTTCTTTTCCAAGTATTTAGTTATATAGTTTACAGAATACACTCATGACTCATGTACTGATTATATATAATTTGGAATATTCCAATTTAGGTGTAGGGCAGAATACCCAGATCAGTCTTGTTTGTTTGATGATTTCTACATATCCTTATATATATTAATTATAACTCAAATTTTGCATTTTAGGGTTTCATTTTTTTCCTTTGTATTATATGGTCATTGTAGGGCAGAATACCGAAATGATTATTAATTGTCATTTTCAGGATTTATCTTCCTAATTAATATATATTGTAGGATTATGGTTACTTAAATCCAGGTTTCCTGCACTTCCTATCACAAGGGAGATGAGAAGAGGGACTAAGATTATATTGTGTTTAATAAAATCTTACCATATGTTCGGATAGAAGAGAATAAAAGAAAAAAAAAGGGGAAAGAGCTTCATTAGGAAAAGAAAGGACAAATGAGTACCACATGCCCTTTCCTTTTCTTTCTTTCTATTTTCCCTCAAACCAAATGTGCATTCAGCAAAAGTAATCAAGGACAACTGAGAAAAGAAAATTATTTAGGCTTTGCATGGTATAAAAGAAAAACGAGAGGAAGGAAGAGGGAGAGGATGAAAAATCAAATGATTATGTTTTTCATCGTATATTTGATAAAATTGATGGAAGAGTGGAAATAAAAAAATAAAGAGAAAATAATAATTTTATTTTAGCTTTCATTTCTCAATCTCGTAAATTAGGATAATTATGATTTATATGTGTAAAAATAAAATAATAATATTATAAAATTTATTTTCTTCCAAACAATAGAAAAGTGTTATCGATCCACTCACTTTTTATTCTTCACTCTTTCTCTTTTTAATCTCTACTAATTATAGCTTTAAAGTTGATAATTTTAGACAACTAAAATTTCTTTTTCACCAAAAGACTTTTAAAAAAAATAGCAAGCTCAAGAGGAAATTATGCAAGGTTATGGGAAGATTAAAGAACAGATGTATAAGTTTATGGGCTAGCTAGCTATAAATAGGAATCTATGACCAAAGTAAAATTTCACAGCAAATGGTGTTGTCCAAATCCACATGATCCCATAAGTAGTATATATGCTCTATGAATTTATCAAAATGTCTAAACTTTTTATTCAACATATTCCTGATTTCTCAGCAAAATAATCCTCTTTTTTAGAGAAAAATCAGTGTTAGATTTAAAATAAAGGCGTGATGGTAACTGGTGAGAGATCCAGCTCAATTCAAAGAGTAAAAAGAGAGTTTGAAATATTGATGGAGGGGAGAAATGTACATTAAAGTAAAGTAATTAATGCAATTACTAATTAAGAACACTCAAGCAGAATCCAATGATAGATATATGGTAAACAATAACACCAAAGCATGAATATGTGGGGCAAGATATTATGTAAGTGGGGGATACCAATAAACAAAAATAAAATGCTTATATGTGTGTGTATATATATATATATATATAGCCTAATTGATGAGCCCCTTTTGTATAATATAGATCCACTAATTGGTTTATAAATATATTCAAATATGATATTTAATATTATTGAAAAACTAAGCATAAACTTTTCCAATGGACATGTATATGCTTGTTGGAAAATAACACTACTATATATCCTAGACAACCAATTAACACAACCATAATATTTTTGAAATTAACAAAAAGAAACATCTTACTGAATTAGTGGCAGCCAGATACTATGTATCTTCTATATATATGCAATCATTAAATATTCAAAAGACTTGCATTATGATATATATATTTGTATATAGTCTTGCATCAATATTCATATACCTGGAAATAGTTCTTTGAACAACATGACTACAATTGGAAAATATATACTAATTAACCATAAATGGAAAAAAGAAGGAGAAAAAGAAACTTACCCTCTTCAATTCCTGGTTTAATCTTGACCAACTTGACCCTTTAAATCTTATTTAAACAATCATACAGTGCTTCAATTATCGAAATATGATCAAGAGCTTGATCGATCCAAGGAAGAGTTTGATTGTAGTATCCAGTAATACATAGAGCTCTGAAATGGACTTTGCGAATTTAAGCTTCGAATTTATTTAAGGGCCTGCAATAAGTTAGGATTCAGAAGTGAAACATTATATAGGGTGCGACGAAATTTGGAAAAGAAAATAAAAATGTATAAAAGATTAGAGATGCAATGCATTTCAAAACAAAGAACCATATTTTATATATAGCTAATTGAGATTAGTTGACAATGTTAGTAAATAATTAGGTAATAATTCAGAAGATGATAAATGAATTTCTCAAATTATGTGAAATTAATCATAATTATTATGTGCACTCCTCACATTGCTTCGTACTTGCATTGTATCTTTTCCATATGATCAAATATCAATCATCGAAACACTCCCTTTACATTCTTAGCAACAAATCATTGTTTGCGCGTTAATATAATAGTGTAAGGAATTAGCACTTGATTAAGACAAAACACAATCAGATTCAAGCTCAAAGGTGAATTACATATTAGGATTACAAAGAAAAGGACATTCACATAAATGGAGAATTAAAAACAAAAAAGGTACAGAATTTTTCTAAATAAAACCATGATAAAGCAACACAAATGGATTTAATATTCTAGCATAATATGAAATATGTATGATCACAGACTCACAGTAATAGCCAAGCCTATTTACATCAACAAACAAACAAACAAATTACTGAATAAGCACATTTTGGTTCATCCTACTGTCCTCAGATCTTCAATCATGTAATTAAATTTAATTTCTTAATATTCTGACAAGTTTGTGCATAAATATTCAGAAATGATGTGCCCATTCATGGCGCGCACAAGATCGTACATAATCCCAAAAGAACTAAGACTGGAGAAAAGCAAACAAGTAATGAGATTTATTAAATTTAGAAAACAAAAGAAAAATTCTGATTTTGAATAAATGAGAGAGAGAGAGGGAGATCTTTTCATTAAAATCGTAGCATCTAATGTTTAATTTTGTAGAAGATTTTAAGGTAAAGTTAATTAATGGGTACTCTTACATTTATGTGATATTGTCTCTCTTAAAGCAACTACTACCCAAATTTAGGGTTTTGAGGCACTTGGCCTAGGGTTTATAATATGAAGGGCGTTGTTGCTAGTAGCCTAAATTTCAATATTATGAATATATACCACAGACCAATCAACAAAATTTCTCTCCTTTTAACTTCTTCATTTAAAAAAATCTTGTACAGATTATATTTTGACCAAAAGGAATTTCAATTACCCAAACTGATCTAATTATAAACCATATAAATCTGTGGATATCACTAAAATGTTCAACTTTTTTCTTATATATTATCATTTCATAATGTCAAAATTCTTGCAATAATCAGATCTAACTAGTAAGTAGTAAAATAGTAGCAACATGTACATCAATGTTAAAAAAAAGGGCCTAGCTATAGCTACATAATCTAGAACTATATTATAAATAGAGAAAGTTAATTTAATTACCATTTTATAGGGAAGAAAAAGCATAGGATAAAATCAAGATTACTGCATAGGGAAGTTGGAGTTATTGTCGTTCGCCTTCATAATTGGATTCTTCTTCTTCTTCTTCTTCTTATAAGGAATCCCTCTTGCCTTAGCTTGTGAATCCCTCACTTCCCTTAAATACATTCTAATACCACCACTTGCAAAAGGGTTAGTCTCTGGCAACCCACCATTCTCCTCGTAAGCAGCTCTTAACCTACCGATGAGCGCATCAAGGCTCCCCCAAGCTTGCTTAAGAGGACAAGTACAAGGCCCTGGCGGCTCAGGTTGTCCGAAAAAAACACACCCTTGAAAGTGAACTTTAGTCTTCCCAAATTGATCGAGGTATCTAAGAAATTCAAGCACATGATTTGAGTTGCAAGTTGATAAACCAACAGGAGGTCTTTGGTTCCTCAAGTACTGACCAAAAGTATTCCAATCTCTTCTCTTTTGTGATTCATATCGACTTAATGGAGGCGGGCTTTGATGGTGATCAGTTGAAGATGATCCTTCCGCGATATCTTTCCCTTTGTTGTTGCTTGACATCTTTCCCTCATGAAATTGAAAGCTTAATTAATCAATAAGTAATTTGGAGCTAGAGAAAGGGGAGGAATCTTTTATTGTTGGAGAGAAAGAGAGGAGAAGGAAAGAAAAAATGAAGATGATAAATCTAACGAGGAGACATGATATGGGACCTATGAAAGTGATTTTTCTTCTCTATGGTCACATTATTTTCTTCCTTTATTAACGGCACTATTACCATTAATTAATTATTTAATTATTTTTTTCTATATAAATATAATTACGCTTCCATCATCAAAGCAATTATTATTGAGTAGATTAGCGTAATTTGAAAAATTCTTATCTAATTTAGATTCACGAAAGATACATGGTACAAAAGTTCATCTTGTTGGATTAAAAGAAAATATCTCTTTTTTTTTCTTCTTATACTATCCAATGATAAAATGAACTCTTGTGTCATGTATCACATGTGCCAAACAAAAATTTCTCACGCAATTGACACCATGAAATATTTAAAATTTTAGTGACTATAGAAATAGCCTGTAAAATTAACCTGAGTTTAGGGTAGGTTTAGTTATATATAATTTCGGAATCTATATATAAAGATCATCTACGTGTAGGTTAATATGTGCATAGGGTATGGTATAAGATCTAATTAATTCACATAATCTCCTCTAAGGCTGTACCGAGCCTTTACATTGATGAAAATAATAATTTAAGCACTTAAAAAGAAAAGTTTGGTCAAGGTTTAAATGACTTTTGAATAAATTGCTTCAACGCAGTGAAAAAAAGAACAAAAATAGTGCAAGCCTTTAACCTTAGCGGGGATAAACTACTTGATTGAATAAATTTCTTCAACACAGTGTATAAAAAAACAAAATTTCCAAAAATATTCACATAGAAAAAAGGACTATTACCCATTAATTATCATTTGGAAATTCTATTTATTTTAATTATACATAAAGTAATATATTCTGTATACCCACAAAATTGCAAGCACTTAATCATAAGCTTAATATCGTTCGAACTGAAAAAAGTTTAGCAAGACCAGAACAATGGGAGTTACATGGACGGAAGACATTAGGCACCAATATCTAATGGCATGAAAAGATAAATAAATTCTTACTATAAAACAATGCCTTATGCCTCCTATTCAGATATTTTAAATTGAGACTCCGGATCCAAAAAGAATTTCTCTTAAAATCTTCAATTTTTCAGTGCTAATCTTATTTCATTCCAATTCTACATGGTCACAAGGTTAAGACTACAGTGCTTGATGGCTTCCAATCAATTCTATACAAAGAAATAACTATCAATGGTGTCCATTAGGTGCCACAGAAAACAAAATTAACCGATTTAAAGCTTGACTACTCATAAATTAATTTGTACCCTCATACTACTATTTAATACTTTGATTTTGACTCTTTTAAGGTGGAAGGGTAGGCATATAATGCAGTATTCTAGATGAGCATGAGCTAGTTGACCCTCAAAAGAATTAATTTTATATATATGTATATATGTATAGAGTAATGAACAGTACTGAAGATCATGCATGTAACAGCTTAATTGAAATTAAAACATTATGAATGCCCAATAACAATACTTAACATCAGCAATCAAGAATTAACTGGCTGACACGTGTACGGTTAAGATTTAAGCCTATTGGCTTGTTGATGACAGACCAGTAACCCTAACAATTTCTTAATTAATATTGTACTCGCTGCCATGATTAATTATCACTAGCAGTCTAGCACAATCACCAGTGTTGCTAATGCATAATGATAATATCTTTAATTGTACTAGTGTTAGTGATGTTTTTGTTGTTTTCCATCCTGGTTTCCTTTATCTTTCCTTACTTTTGAACTTTTTATCAGAAAACATGCATACAAATTACAGGCCATTGGACATCAGTTATATACCCTTGCAACCTGTTTCAAGAATTCTAGTAACAGGTCAATAATTAATTTTTGGGTGCATGCATGCAGCTATGGGCTTATTTATTCTTGAAAAGGCCTTAAAAATGAGGCCCAATGGATCAAATTCTTTGCAGTTGTGATGGATTTTGAACTTGCCTTATGTTTGGGAGGAAAATTATATATATATATATATATATATATTGTTGGAGAATTTACGAGGGTTGTTTATCAAAATATACGAAAGAATGGAAGGCTTCAAGGTATAACCAAGTCGTTTTCTTTAAGGTTTAATTCGCCCATCACCAGAGCAAGAAGGTTTCTGAAGAATTTCCTTTAAGATACAATGAAACTCTGTTGTTGTTCTACACTTTGCACTCGTAAAGAACAACCAACAGCACTTTCTATGAGTTTATGGATGAAGAACATTTATGTTTGAAAATTTGCAGAATTTCGAAGCATAAGAAAATCAGTTTTTGAGAGAATGAGAAGAATAATAAGAAAGAAAATATGAATCCTGTAAGCTATGACAGTTAAACACCTAGTGTTTAATTAGTATCTTTTCATAAGAGACATTTTGGTTCAATAATAATTTGAATTAAACTGATATAACTAAGTATATCTTTTCAAAAGACACTCATGTTCATGAGCAAGTGTCATTTAATGTTCAGAAAATTCAAATTTTTCGAATATTCAGTTGACTGGATCATTTTTTCAGTCGATTGAACAAGTAACAAAGAGTTTCTGCCTTCCATTCAGTCGACCGAATCAATCATTCAATTGACTGAATGAGTCACGACTCGATTTCCTTTTCTTTTCTCCTTTCTTTTGATTTTCTAAAATACTCCAAACTTAAATCCAAATTTATTTTAAAAATCATCAACATATATATATATATATATATATATATATATATAAAAGCTCAACTTATCAACTCACGCCACATGAGTAAAATGGATTTGGCACAAATCCATAATTTATTAAAAAAAAAATTGGGTAAACTATGGCGGCATTGGTTTCCAATTAAGTACAACTTATTTCAATTTAAGTTATAATTTTAATCATTAAACTACAATTTAAATTAAAATAAGCTGCTCTTAACTGAAAACCAAACAAAGCCTAGAACTACCCAATTATGTCAGGACAATAGACTCCACTTTGATAGCCTAGCGTGAGATTGATAAGCCAGGTTTACGACTGATGTACCAGACTATTCTATCTGGGGACTACCGTTTTGATAGGGTTTTTACAGCTAAAATAAGGGAGGGTAAAAGAAAGTTAAACCTTAAATCACTGTATGGAATTTGTTTTATATAAAGGGAAATAATATTTGAAAATTTCTTATAACCCTCCAAAGTCTGACCGAAACCCTCAATTTGTCAAAAAAAAAATTAACAACCCGAATTGAAGGTTTGCATGGCAAAGGAATTGGATTTATAAACATTTCTCTTGTCCTACTAATTATGTCTGGTATATATACTTATTCAAGCAAATAAAGTGTAGTTTTTTATGTAAGCAAATATAAAGCAAATAAAGTGTTGTAATTGAGCAATTAATAATTAAAGCAAATGAAGTGTTGGACAATTAACAATTAGTAGTGTTCTGTTGATTATTCTTTGTCCAATTAAAAGTCGTTTGGGCAAGAATAAATTTGGATTACAAATGTTGATGCTGAAATGAAGACAAAGGTCATGCACTTTGAGGTTTAGAGTTCAGGGCGTGTCCATCAAAATTGGTTGAAGTTTAAACCGATTCATTGGTTACTAAAAAAAGAAATGAAGACAAGGGTAATCTTTTTAAGCTCGGTTGTAAACTGAAGTCGGATTCACATCAGAAGAGCACGGGATCATTTAAAAAAGAAAAATCGACTGAAGTTTTATTCTCCAGATAGGACTCTCTGATGTTTAAGTTAACCGATGATTAAAGATGAAGTGAAGGCAGAGATCAAGAGAATGGAATACTTAGGAGAGAGTGTGAAATAATATGATATTTGGAATAATTGACCTTTTATAGGGTTAAGAATTTTACCTGTGAAAATACCATTTTACTCTTTGAGAGTGATGTTGTGGTTGCAAGCCAAATGTCTCTTATATCTTTGAGACTAAGTCTGTGGTGAAAAATTACCAATTAACCCTAAAGTTTACTACGTATCCGACTTTTATTGAATGATGTATTTTTATCCACGTCAACAAAATCTTTAATTCGATACATCTTGTTTGATTTTTTTAATTAACATCAGGTTTATGCATCCACATAATTATATTGTCGAAAGAAAACATATATAAATCAAGTAGATGGATTGATTAGACCAGAGATAATAGAATCAAAAGTCTTAAGTATCATTGAGCTTGTAGGGCAGCATTCTAGCACCTAAAATTACACACTCTAGTTCGAACATTTTCACAAAACTATATGGTGCACTAATATTGGTACTGATAAGATTACCATTCGATATAAGATGACAAAAATATTATTATTGAGACTCGCTTTGTTTATTCGTTTTTTGTTTAAGTAAGAGAGATGGAAAAGAAATTACATTAATGTGTGTAGGATTACAATAGACAAACTTATATATTGTTTACAGGTATAAAACCCATCAGAATTAGGAAACATAATTATACTAGAAGTAGGAAACTATATCTAAATAGAAAACTAAATAAGTAGGCAGTCAAATCTAATTAGGAAGATATTTATATATCTTAACCTACCATCTGATATTTGTTAGGATATCTGTTGGTATTTTGTCCAAGGATTAAATGGTTGCAAGAAAGGAGGTTCAACAGCATCAAGTCAAGGGTGGGCACCACGGCCCAGCCTTGGGCGTCGCGGCCCATAGAAAGACCAAGAAGTCCAACCTCCAGGCCGTGCCACCGCTCAACCTCCCTTGGCTGCGGCACCCAGCAACTGAAGAAGAATGGTGCATTTCAGCCCTGTGTGCGCCGCGACCAGCCTTATTCTGGGCCGCGGCGCCAGGCACACTGATGCACTCATGTTTCAGCCTTTTTAGTGGTGCGTGGGACATGTTTAAAATGCACAGGTTCACTCATATTCATATAGAGTCATGAGTCATTTGTCCTCAAGATCTAAGGGTAGAGATTGACTTCAAAGATTGGCTCAAGAAGTGGTGCACTATATAAAGGGTCACCTAGCTTCAATCTAAAAAGAAGTTTAAGACAAGTTGTAAACAAAAGATCATCATACAAGAGAATTCAAGTGCAAGTGTGAGAGTGCAAAGACACAAAAACACAGGAGAGGCACTAGAATATATCTCAAAGAGAGGCTGGTTGTTTAGAGAAAGAGTAGTATAGATTGGGGAGAAGCGCTTTGTAATAGTTCCTTATCACTTTCTGTTTTCTCTTCTTTTGTTCTTTAAGAACTTGAGATTCTTGAAGAGGTGTTGTTGTATCTGTAAAGAGCCATTGATTTAGTGTAGAGAGTTCAGAGGAACTCACGAAGACGTAGGCTATTACCGAACCTTGTTAACAATTGTTGTGTTCTTTCTTTTCTTTGATTTCTGTTTCTGTTTCTGATCATTACAAGTCACTCTAGTTTGGGTGTTTGGAAGATCACCGCCTGGGCATCTCAAGGTGATTTCCCAACAGTGGTATCAGAGCTAGAAGAGATACCACAACAGTGGTATCAGAGTTGTGGTCCAAGAACAGCTGGGTATCGGAGCAAGAACAGAAAGTATTGGAGCAAGACTCCAAGAATCAAAGATCAACTTCTTAGGTGATTCAAGAACGAAGTAAAGATCAAGATCTGATCGTGTTCTTGAGGGTGATTCAAGAACGGTATTGAGATCAATCTCTGATCGTGTTCTTGAGATTTAGAAGAAGTTGGAAAGCAATTGTGGGTGCTGCATAAATCTAGGATTTTCTCCATAAGATGGGTTCAAACTGCATTATTGAGAAGTTTGATGGAAAGGGAGACTTTGCCCTTTGGAAGCGGAAGATCAAGGTTATTCTTATGCAACAGAAGGTGGACTTGGCTATTGGAGAAGATGATGTTTTTCCAGCAAGTATCACGGAGCTCCAGCGGATTGAGATGAAGAAGATAGCATACAACACCATTTTCTTGCACATGTCAGATAGCGTGACAAAGGAGTGCGGAGACTCGAAAGATCCAGCTGTCATATGGAAAAAACTAAATGAGTTGTTTCTTACCAAGACTCTCCCTAATAAGATTTACCTTTTTAAAAGAATCTTTGCTTTTAAAATTGATCCTAATTGATGAGTGCCAAATATTGCATATTTTGGCCCTTTAATTTACATTTGTTAGCTTAGGAATTTGTTACTTTGAGTTGTTTTCATTGTTTTGTAGGTTTACAAGCTTAGAAAGAAGTTTCACTAAATTGCCAGAATTGCTCATGCAGATCAACCATTTTTTAGGATTAAACTGTATTGATTTAGGAAGAACCAGAAGATGAGCCATATATGCTTGGAAAGATCCGGATGTCTATTTTCTGGGAAATTTCATGGATCAATAAAATGAATTTTCTAGAGAAATTTATGGCAGTTTTAGTAGACAAAGGTCAGGCTGTGCATGATTTTGACAGATCAGCCATTTTTGAGGATTTAACTATATTGATTCAGGAAGAACCATGAGATGAACCATATATGCTTGGAAAGATCCAGATTTCTGTTTTCTGGAGAATTTTACGGATCGATAAAATGATTTTTCTAGAGAAAGTTATGGCAGTTTTAGTAGACAAAGGTCAAAGAGCAAAAACTGGAATCTGCAGTATCCCACATCGGATTAGAAGCATATTGCACTTGTGATCTTCCCCTATATAAACACCATCTGACTTCATCATTCAGTGTACAATTCCTGAGCCACTTTGGTGTTTACCGGTGGATATCCGCTAGCATTCTAGTGGATCACGAAGTCGTTGCTACCACGAGGGGAAGCGCCGCCCGTCAGCGAGTGGAATTTCTCCCATGTAAAGTTATTTATTTCTTTTTATTTAGTTGTTTTAGTTTAATGTTTAGCACTTTTATTATGAATTGTAGTTTCATAATTATGAGTGGCTAGAATCTTCAGCTAAGGTTGAAGATGAAGCCCCGCCGTTGTTTGGCGTAGTGGTTCAGATTTGCTTGTACAAATCTGACAATTTTTAGTATAAATGTTCTATCAATTATTTGAGTTAATCTTATAATTGATTGAGTTTAAATTGTCTGTTGGATATTCCTTGTGTTTCATCTAATGGATACATTGAATGCTTTGCGATTAAATTGGATTTCCTTTGTGATTTGTTAAGAGCGGATACATGAGATGTTTTTGGTTTAGTTGAGATATTCTTTGTTTTTTGTCTTATAGTTGGATTCATGAAATGTTTTGATAGGCTATATTTTTAGAACATATATGCTTAACTTTGGTGGGGTGGATTCGGAAACCTGAGTGTTTTTAATTATTAGTTTTTAAATCAACTTAGTTTAGTTTATATTTCTTTTGCAATATCATTCACAATTCGGAACTAGGTTAAGATAAGATTAGTTTAGATAAATTTATATTTTCACAACGCAATTCCCTATGGATTCGACCTCGCACTTGCACAACGCTATATTGCAAACGACTCGTGCGCTTGCGAGTAAATCTAAAACTCACAACAAGTTTTTGGCGCTATTATCGGGGAATTGTTTGGTTTGTGAAATTTTTTTGTCTGAATTGATTTTATTTTTCTACTAGTTAGTTATCAATTTTTTTTTTAAAAAAAAATTTAATTTAATTTTAAAAAAATGTGGATGAATCCAACGCCGGTTTCACAGTCTTTAGAGGACGCCCTCAAGGATTTCATTAAAATGATCGGCCCGTCCCTCAACGCTGCCAACACATTCAATGTTGATAGCTGTTCCATCTGTGCTAGTCCTATGCATTTAGCACAAAATTGTCCATCAATGCCGGCTTTTGCCGAGTATCCCATGGAACAAATGAATGCTTTCAATGAGTGTTGTTGGCAATCAAATGGATCTTACTCTGAAACATACAATCCAGGGTGGTGGGACCACTCTAATGTTTCATGGACGCAGAACCAACTGAGGAATCAGGAAGGAGACCCTTATCATGCTCACAATCAATACCCTCCCGAATTTCCTCCACCAATTCCAAGTTATGGTCACTCAGCTTATCCAGCACCATCACCCGCTTACCAAGCTCCTATTCAAGCGTCAGCGTCGGTTTCACAGTCATTGGAGGACGCTCTCAATGATTTCATGAAAACGACTAGCCAATCTATGAGTGAAGTGATGAGTGCAACAATAGAAAACACCCAAGCGATTGCCACACTAGAGAGTCATATTGATCAAATCGCAAGTTACGTGGGTGAAGGAGATGAAGGAACGTTCCCCAGTCAAATTGATCCTAACCCAAAGGAACAGTTTGCGGTGGGAAATTTATTAACTTCTATGCATTGGCAGGAACAAGTGCAATCAATTGTCCCATTGAGGTCTGGGAGACAAGTGCACAATCAAGTGGAAGATAACCCTGCTATGCACCAAGGGCAAGAAAGTGGCAACAATGAGAAGAGAGATGCTGAGTCATCTACAGCCACACCTATTATTAATGATCTCTCTAAGTTGTTTTTACCTAAAGTGCCTTACCCTGAGAGACTACAAGTGCCCAAGAAAGAAGGAAAGTCTGAGGACATTTTGGAGGCATGCTTTGCTCAATTTGAAGACGATTTGGATTTAGATAAGTTGTTTGAGCAAGCAAATGCTACTTTGGAGTCTGCTCCTCAAAAGATCAGTGAGATTGAGGAAACCACAATACTTGAACCCCCCAAGAAGGAACTTAAGCCTTTACCGGATAATCTTAAGTATAAGTTCCTAGGTCCAGCAGATTCTTTGCCTATAATTATAGCTTTAGATTTGGGTGATGCTCCAGAGGAGAAATTATTGGACGTCTTAAGAGAGCATAAGGAAGCTATAGGCTGGACTATTGAGGATATCAAGGGAATCAACCCCTCTTTGGTAATACACACGATACAGTTGGAGGAAAATGTCAAGCCATCGAGGAGCCACAAAGAAGGCTCAACCCTGCTATGCAAGAAGTTGTGAGGGCAAAAGATATTAAGCTGTTAGAGGCAGGGATCATTTATCCCATCTCTGATAGCAAGGGGGTGAGCTTGATTAAAGTCATGCCCAAATGTGCTGAATTGAAGGTAGTAAATAAAGACGACGAGTTGGTTCCAACTCGAGTGCAGTTAAGATGGAGAAAGTGTCTAGACTACCGTAAATTGAATGTTGCCACTAGGCCTGATCATTTTCCATTCTCATTTATTGATCAGATGGTAGAGCGCTTAGTTGGGCCTGTTTACTAATGTTGGGTCTGGCTGAAGACGTTAAACTTAGCGCTCATGGGAGGCACCCCACAGCTTATCTTTTCTGTTTATTTATTATTTCGTATTTTTATGATTAATGTTTGTTTCCAGTATTTTTTGTTTTTCAGTTTTTATTTTTCAGGGACAAAACGTACTTCAGTTCAAGTTTGGGGGTATGCTATGAGCCATACCAGTCCAGCTAGTTCTCCATATCTCAGGTCAGCTCGTTCCATATTAGTCACACATTGGGGTCAATGTGTAATTTAAGTTTGGGGGCATGGGAGACACATCACACACTTTATCCTAATTTGTTGTCTTTTCGTCGTAGAGATAATTGCATGCTCTTGTTATCGTGAAATTTTGGTTGATCTAAACAATTTCTGTGATGTGATGTCATTGGTGAGCTTAACATTTTGAACACATGATCTGGTGATAAATTTTAAAATTTAGTTACTTGCCTTAAGCATTTGATAATTCACATGTTTGACATAATCTAACACGAGCACATTAGCACAAATTATGTGAGGTATGACATGTGATTTTAATGTGTATTTTTCCTTATCTTAACTGAAACTGAATGGCTTGTTAGATGAACACTTGGGCATAAAAAAAATGAAAAAAAAAAATTACTACAACTTTCTGCTGAGTAATTGGACCTCTTGCCTCAGTAAGCAGTGAGTGTTCACGTCAAAAGGTGGAATTTTGCTTGGTAGTATTAAAGCTGGTTTATTTTCGTAGCCTTTTTTACTTGAGTTAGTAAGTCTTTAGGGGTGTCTGTACACCTAATGCCCTAAAACTATCTGGTTTGGAAGTCATTGACTCAACACTCGCTACATGGGTCAATTAGAAAGCTTAAGGGAACTAAACATAGCCGTGCCTTCAAAAAAAAAACTATGCCTTTTTCGTTCATTTTGATGGGAAATTCGGTGAATCTTGAGACATGAAGACCTTATACATTGAAGTTACTTGGAAGCTTCACTTTTATATGCTAATTCACTTTACACAGTGTCAGACTTGTGATGCCTTAACCTGTCTTTTGCAAGTAATTAGATTTTAACTTTTCTATTCATTGCGAAGCTGGGTTTATCTTTTTAAGCTTGCTCATAAATGAATATCATGGTGATGTGTGCTCCTTAAATTTTTGGATACCATGAGTGATGAACTTATCTTTATGTTCTTTGTTTTTCATTTAGGTTTTTTTTTATTATTTTGTTTTGCTAAGGGACTAGCAAATTGTAAGTTTGGGGGTATTTGATGAGTGCCAAATATTGCATATTTTGACCCTTTAATTTACATTTATTAGCTTAGGAATTTGTTACTTTGAGTTGTTTTCGTTGTTTTACAGGTTTACAAGCTTGGAAAGAAGTTTTACTAAATTGCCAGAATTGCTCGTGCATATCAACCATTTTTTAGGATTAAACTGTATTAATTTAGGAATAACCAGAAGATGAGCCATATATGCTTGGAAAGATCCGGATGTCTATTTTCTGGGGAATTTTACGGATCAATAAAATGAATTTTCTAGAGAAAGTTATGGTAATTTTAGTAGATAAAGATCAGGCTGTGCATCATTTCAGCGTGACAGATCAGCCATATTTGAGGATTTAATTGTATTGATTCAGGAAGAACCACAAGATGAGCCATATATGCTTGGAAAGATCCCGATGTCTATTTTCTGAAGAATTTTACGGATCAATAAAATTATTTTTCTAGAGAAAGTTATGGCCATTTTAGTAGACAAAGGTCAAAGAGCAAAAACTGGAATCTGCAGTATCCCACATCGGATTGGAAGCATATTGCACTTGTGATCTTCCCCTATATAAACACCATCTGACTTCATCATTCAATGTACAATTCCTGAGTCACTTTGGTGTTTACCGGTGGACGTCCGCTAGCATTCTAATGGATCTCGAAGGCATTTCTACCATGAGGGGAAGCGCCGCCCGTCAACGAGTGGAATTTCTCCCATGTAAAGTTATTTATTTCTTTTTATTTAGTTGTTTTAGTTTAATGTTTAGCACTTTTATTATGAATTGTAGTTTCATAATTATGAGTGGCTAGAATCTTCAGCTAAGGTTGAAGATGAAGCCACGCCGTTGTTTGGCGTAGTAGTTCAGATTTGCTTGTACAAATCTGACAATTTTTAGTATAAATGTTCTGTCAATTATTTGAGTTAATCTTATAATTGATTGAGTTTAAATTGTCTGTTGGATGTTCCTTGTGTTTCATCTGATGGATACATTGAATGCTTTTCGATTAAATTGGATTTCCTTTGTGATTTGTTAAGAGCGGATACATTGGATGCTTTTGGTTTAGTTGAGATATTCTTTGTTTTTTGTCTTATAGTTGGATTCATGGAATGTTTTGATAGGCTATATTTTTAGAACATATATGCTTAACTTTGGTGGGGTGGATTCGGAAACCTTAGTGTTTTTAATTATTAGTTTTTAAATCAACTTAGTTTAGTTTATATTTCTTTTGCAATATCATTCACAATTCGGAACTAGGTTAAGATAAGATTAGTTTAGATAAATTTATATTTTCACAACGCAATTCCCTGTGGATTCGACCTCGCACTTGCACAATGCTATATTGTAAACGACTCGTGCGCTTGCGAGTAAGTTTAAAACTCACAACACTAATAAAGAGTTGCAAGATAATCTTGATGTGTTTAATAAGCTAGTTCGAGATTTGAATAGTTGTAGCATAACATTCCCGAATGAACAATTGGCTGTTCTTTTGTTGAATTCTCTTCCTGATTATTTTGATAATTTGATTAATGCTATTAAATATGGAAGAGATACACTAACCAAGAAAATCATGATTAATGCTATAAGGGCTCATGATTTCAAAGCCAAGATGAGGGAAGCATCAAGTGGAGAAGAGCTGTTCGTTAGAGTAAGGCCAGCAACTCGGAATGGCAGTAGCATTCATGGCAACTACCGGGAGAAATCAAGGGGTAGAGGGCAGAGCCATGAGAGATCGCATTCTAAACCGAGGTTTAGAGGGAAGCAATGCTTCTACTGCAATAAGGAGGGTCACTTCAAGAAAGATTGCAAGAAGAAGATGTGGGATGAGAGAAGAAGAAGTCATACCAACAATGGAGAGGCTTAGGTTGCCAAAGGAGAACAGCAAGATGATGTTCTTGTTATGTACTCAAATATGAGTAGGAGGTAAGGCAGCGAGAAATGAATCCTGGATTCTGGGTGCACTTATCACATGTGTCCTCACCGGAATTGGTTCAAGAATTTCTAGGAAACCAATGATGGAAAGGTTTTCTTGGGGAATGATACTTCTTGCCAAGTGAGGGGATAGGAGACATCCAGTTGAGGATGTTTGATGGAGTCACAAGGCTACTGCGGAATGTGAGGTATCTTCCTGATTTGAAAAGAAATTTGATCTCATTGGGACAACTAGATTCCATGGGGTATACATACAAGGCAGAGGGAGGAAAGATCAAGGTAACCAAAGGATCTTTGATAGTGATCAAAACAGCAATAAAAGATAGTCTCTATGAGATGATTGGAGAGAGACAAAAATCAAGGATCAAGCCGCAAGTTTGATGGCTGAGATGGATAGGGCAGCCCTTTGGCATACCCACTTGGGATATATGAGCGAAAATGGCCTACAAGTTCTCAGCAAGGATGGTCTACTTGGTGGTGACAAAGTAGAGAAACTCGATTTCTGCGAGTGTTGCATTCTTGGAAAGCAACACCGGGTCAGCTTCAACACTGGAGTGCACAAGTCTAAGGGCATTCTTGACTACATTCATGCAGACCTTTGGGGACCAGCAAGAACACCAACACAAGGAGGTAATCGTTACTTTCTGTCTTTAATTGATGATTATTCAAGAAAGGTTTGGGTTTATTTTCTTAAAAATAAATCAGATGCTTTGAATAAATTTATGGTGTGGAAAAAGTTGCTGCAGACTTAAACGGGTAGGGTAGTTAAGGCTTTACGAACCGATAATGGCTTAGAATTTTGCAATCAGGATTTTGATAAAATTTTGGGAGTTAAATAGGATTCTTAGACATAGAACGGTTGTAAAAACACCTCAGCAAAATGGAGTTGTTGAGAGGATGAATAGAACCCTTATGGAAAAGGTTAGGTGTATGTTAATTAGGTCCGGTTTACCAAAATATTTGTTAGGGGAAACTGTGTCTACTACTGCATATTTGGTTAATAGATCACCCTCTAGAGCTTTAGAGCTCAAGACTCCCGAAGAGATGTAGAGTGGGAAACCCCCTGAGTTGAACAACCTTAGGACTTTTGGATGTGCTTCATTTGCATATCAAAATGATGATAAACTTAGCCCAAGGTCTAGAAAATGTGTGTTTCTAGGGTATGGTGATGGGGTTAAGGGGAATAGGTTGTGGTCCTTAGAACCAAAAGGAATGAAACTCATAATAAGTAAGGATATTATTTTTAATGAATTGTTATTTCCCTATTTGGAGAAAACTAACCCTGCAGGGGATAATGAGCAAACCAGTCCGAAATTTGTGGAGCATAGCATCAAGGAAAATTCAGTTCAGGTAGAGTAAGGAAGGCAAAAGGGTTCGGACCAAGTATAGCCTATTAATGAAGGCCATGCTCAGGATACTCAAGAGGAGGCTGAACTGGAAGGGGATGATGCAGCAAGTCAGGATGACTACCAACTCACAAGGGACCGGGGAAGGAGGGTGGTCAGACCACCTTTGAGATATGGGTTTGATATGTTAATGTAGCATCTCCTTATTCAGAAGGAATGATGGTTGAACCAGAAACTTACATGGATGCCATGGAATGTAAGGATTCATCAAAGTGGCAGCTAGCTATGGAGGAAGAAATTGATTCTTTGAGGAAAAACAACTCTTGGGAATTGGTGCCCAAACTAGAAAAACAGAAAGTTGTGGATTGTAGGTGGATCTACAAGATCAAAGAAGGGAATCCTCCAGGGGATGAAGTCTGGTATAAAGCTAGGCTGGTGTGAAGGAGTTCACACAAAGAGAAGGCATAGAGTTCAGCAAAATATTCTCACTGATTGTGAAATACAAGACGATACGGATAGTATTGGCAATGGTGGTTTAGTATCATTTCATTCGGGAAAATGTTATGGAATGATGCATTCATGTGGACAAGGTAGCCACGGAGGAAAATCCCGCAGATTTAGGCACCAAAGTTCTACCTCTAAATAAGTTCAATCATTGCCTTGAACTACTTAGGATTGGAGTCGGTTGATATGATGACTCAAGATGAGTTTGGATACTGAGTTCTCTGCACAAGAGTTTGGGTTTAATCGCTTAGACAAAGGTAGAGATTGTTGGTATTTTGTCCTAGGATTAAACGGTTGTAAGAAAAGAGGTTCAACAGCATCAGGTCAAGGGTGAGCGCCGCGGCACAGCATTGGGCACCGGGGCCCACAAAAAGACCAGGAAGTCCAGCCTCCAGGTTATGCCGCGGTTCAACCTCCCCAGGCCACAGCGCTCAGCAACTGAAGAAGAATGGTGCATTTCAGCCCTGTGTGCACCGCGACCATCTTGTTATGGGCCGCGGTGCTAGGCACACTGATGCACTCATGTTTCAGCCTTTTTAGTGGTGCGTGGGACATGTTTAAAATGCACAGGTTCACTCATATTCATATAGAGTCATGAGTCTTTAGTCCTCAAGATCTAAGGGTAGAGATTGACTTTAAAGATTGCCTCAAGAAGTTGTGCACTATATAAAGGGTCACCTAGTTTCAATCTAAAAAGAAGCGTGAGATAAGTTGTAAACATAAGATCATCATACAAGAGAATTCAAGTGCAAGTGTGAGAGTGCAAAGACACAAAAACACAGGAAAGGCACTAGAATAGATCTCAAAGAGAGGTTGGTTGTTTAGAGAGAGAGTGGTATAGATTGGGGAGAAGGGCTTTGTAATAGTTCCTTATCACTTTTTGTTTTCTCTTCTTTCGTTCTTCAAGAACTTGAGATTCTTGAAGAGGTGTTGTTGTATCTGTAAAGAACCATTGATTTAGTGCAGAAAGTTCAGAGGAACTCATGGGGACGTAGGCTATTGTCGAACCTCGATAACAATTGTTATGTTCTTTCTTTTCTTTGATTTCTATTTCTATTTCTGACCATTACAAGTCACTCTAGACTTGGGTGTTTGGAAGATCACCACCTGAGAATCTCAAGGTAATTTCCCAACAATATCCACATGCGAGTTATCCCACATTTGAAAGATATAAAAAAATAAGAGTAGCTTGTATACATGGTTTAGGCCCAGGACTCTTAAGTTTAAGCTTTTGAATTATATTGGTGTCTATCCATGTATATCAAGCTCGTGTCCATGTGATCTCCCGTCGTGTGAAGTACTATCAACCTTAACAAGTGGTATCAAAACCTGGTTCAAGTTGGTCGTGATTGTGTGACTCCCACGATACTGCCTCGTGGTTGAGTCTCTGAATAAGAAGGGTTTGTGTGCTCATTGTTGTCTGTCCCATAAAGACTCCAATGGCTTTGTCAAGTTTCTTTATGGTTGAGTTTGTTTGGTTTCTCTTGTTGATTGCGTGACTTGTAGTTCTATTCAATGAGATATTTGTTAGCTTATATACATGGATTGGGCCTAAAACTCTTGAGCTTAAGATTTTGAATCATATTGGTGTCCATCCTTGTATATCAAGCTTGTGTTTGTGTGATTTTCTGTCTTATAAAGTACTCCTAACCTTAATAATATTTTTATCTATGATGTTTATCCCTTTCTCAAGTTCCAATATTGAATTCTAGCTAGTAATCACTTTTATTTTTATATCACTCAGTAATCCTCAGCCAGTCTTGTGAATTGAAGTTAGAGTTAAGCTCGTATCTTTCACTTTGTTTCGACCTATGTTTGGGTTATTTTCTTGTTTCCAATGAGAGCATGTGCAAGGAGCTGAGGTTGTATGTGAGGGGAAGTTACCTCTGTAGAGTTCTTCATCAAAGCTTAGTATCAACATGTGGAATTTTTTATCAAAACTTGCCATTCTCGATGCACCTTTGATTTACAGTATATAAACTCAAGTTGACATCTGCATTACCATCTTAAGTTTGTATACTATAAATCAAAGACATGTCGAAATGACAATTTTTTATGAAGAACTATGGAAGTTGATACTAAGCTTTGATGAAGAACTTTGCGGAGGTAAATCAAAAACATTGGGAACCAGAGTAAATCAAATAAAACTAATGTAACAATACTGAAACTGACAAAGAAATCAAACATGAACGAACCACACCAAAAGACTAAACTGATCAACGAACCAAAAATGGTGCAAAAGAATTAATATATGTAAAATAATCTAGAGTGAGAAGGAAAGTTATATATATACAGATGAGTGACATTAGGCCGATCACCAAAATTATAGAAACACTTAGACGACTATCAAAATAGAATCGACCGCTTACCATAAACAAATCTATATATACATTCTTTAGGTATAAAACCCACTAGAACTAGGAATAAACATAATTATGTTAGAATTAGTAAACTACATCTAAATAGGAAACAAAATAATTAGGAAATCAAATATAGTTAATTAAGAAGATATTACATATCTTAACATTTTTTTCAAAGGAATTCCATTGGGTTTATGGGTTACACAATGGAAGATAGTTTTCGCTCATCCCTTATCTCTCTCATTACTGGTGTGTGTGGGGTTTAAACTCTGGCATCTTGTGCGCTGACAAGTGATTATACTATGATAGTTGGCACCCACCATCTTTTTCTTTAACTCGTAATTAAAAAGAAAAAAAAAACTTTGGAATGTCAATTAACTTAATTGGTAAAAGTTTTGAAGTAGTCGTGCGTGCTTTTTCGAGTTGCCCTAGTTAAAGTCACCAAAAATCTATCATGAGCTAGCTCTATTTTTTTTATTTTTTATTTTGTGGTGGTATAGAAGCCTTTGGACTAAATTGAAGCAAGGAAGCCACAAAATAGGCCTAATGGCCTGTTTGGTTGGGGTACTAAAGTAGTATTGAACTAATTAATCTTATATGAATAGTTTATCCCACATTTGATTGAGGAGATTTACTATTCATATAGGATTAGGACAGAGATAAAATTAGTCACAATCTCACCATTTTTGTCCCACCTCTCCCAACAAAATTTATCCACCTTTTTGGGACTAATTTTTTTCTTTCCTTTTCTACCATTGAATTATAATCATATTTCCTATAATATTTACTCTAATAATTATTATTATAATTATAATAAGAATAATATCAATAAATATAATTAAAATTATTATAATGATTTTCATAATTATAATAATACTAATAATTAAAAATTATTATCATAATATAATAATAATTTATATTCTTATAATTAAAATTGTAATAATATTAATTACATTAATTATAATTATTATGATAATAATTACTATAACAATAATAATTATTATTATAATACTAATAATAATAGTAATAGTAATAATTATAATTATAATTGTGAAATTTTAGGATTTGTGAATAAATTGAACAGTGTTAAGGATAATGAATAGTGTTAAGATATTTTGATATTTAGATTTTTTATCCTACTTAAATCTCAATCCAGCAATCTCATGAATAAAAAATATTATTAAAGTATTTAATCCTTTTTTATCTTAGGGGAGGGAAAAGATAAACCCACCATTATTAATTATTATCCAAATTAATCATAAAGAGATTTGAGTTTGGCCAAAAATAAAAATTACAATTTATCAAAAAGGTTCTGGGACTTAATTACAAATTTGGACAATCACCATTTTATGTATAGGGCTATGTATCTACCATGATTTACTTTCCTACATGCAAAAAGGCTTAATGCAGTATTTAAAGGGAAAATAAGTCTACAAAAAGCCCAAAATGTAGATTTCAATCATCATGACCCTAATGCTCAAATTGCTATATCAGAATCAGAGCACCCATGACCTATGATACCCTTAGATCTTAAAAGGGGTATAACCTTAATATGATCCCAATATTTAGTGACATTTTATATATGTAATATGATTGTTATCATTGATGTCAAAAACTTAAATTAATTGAAAATAGATCAACAATATATATCAAGCTTATATACATTTTTAACACTTTCTTACACGTGTATAGCTTAGAGACAAAATGAGTTTAAGCATGTGAAGCCCAAAACGAAAATAAAACAAACCCAAATCATAGACAGAGACCAAGTTAAATATCTTTTATAAACAGAAACAAACCGGAGTTACTAAGATTCAAAGACAAAACTCTGAGTTTTGATTAATAAAAATTGACACAGCAAGGGTTGCAATTAAAATATGCTAAGCTATATAGGAATATGAAATGGTTAGGAAATTGAGTAACTTATCTCCTTTAACAGTGTTTTGCATTGAGAGATAGGCAGATGATCCAGGCTTTAATAATGAGGAGCTTCAATATGTATGAGTGTATCACTGTGGATTGCCCCAACGATGTGGGAACTTTGGGCTATTTAAAGGATAACCAATGGGTCGCTTGCCCATCGTCCAATGGATTAATGGGCTGCAGGAAAGATTTCAAATCCCTCTTTTTCAAGGTGTAGGATCCCAAAAGCCTAACAAAAGTTGCAAACTCTGACATTTGGGTACTTATCTTGTCAATGATGATACACATTTAAGATGAGGAGCTTAAGTAAACGTGTCAAAAATAAGCAACGACAATTAATAGTATGTATATAGGCATATAGCTATTGACTTGGTGGTGGCTATAAATCTCGGGTTATTTGTATCATTTATTTAGGATTGAAGCTTAACAACGGCCAAGGATGGCTTGTAAAGTGAATTCCAGTGTCAGATATTCAAGTGGCAAAGTGAATTTTTTTAATTTTTCCCCTTTTTCTATTTTTTAGGAGAAGATTATGCAATTAGGTTACTGCAGAATTCTAATTAATATGTTGTGTGCTTAAATTCTATGGATCATGGTATTTCTTATGTGCTTGGCAATTTTAGTGGAATATTATGGGGAGCCAGACAATGATCATGAACATAGAGGGTCAAGAAATAGGTAATGTAACTGTTGTTGCTGACGATTTTATTAAAGCACTGCATACAAAGGGTTTTTCAGTTGAATTGAGCAACAATGTCCTATTTATCTTCCCCCACAAAAAAAAATAAATGGCATTGAAATTCTTCTTGGACCAACTGGGTATCTCATTCATGTATAGGTGAGTTTTCAATATATACAAGTTATATATGGTGATCACACTTGGGAAATGACCTGTTAGTGTGAGTCGGTTGTGGAATAAAATACAATTTTTCTTATTCTTTTTAACAATTCTTTAGTTAACTAGCAAATATGAAAACATGCATCTTGGAGTGCTTCTCATCTAGGTAATAATTGGGTGAGTTTGTCTAGAGCTTTCAAGTATGTGTTCAGTTTCTATCTTTAGAACCCGTTACAACTTCTCTTATGATTGATGTTAATGGTATATATTGACTCAGTACCACCAACTCGTGTTGCAGTCATGGAGGGGAAGATCTTAACCTCCTTTAGTTTTGAAGGTGCTGGATGTACTGTGTTTGTATCTGATTGATTGTGATGCAGTTGTAGAATTTCAAAACTGTCTAGAATTCTGAAGGTGCCCGTACAACACCATCCATGGATTTTGTTGGGATATCCAGTTATCCAATATCAGAAAGAAAATAAAAAATAAGAATAGTTTATATACATACATAGTCTGGACTCAAAACTTATGAGTTTAAGTTTTTTAATCATATTGGTGTCTATTCATATATATCAAGCACATGTTTGTGTAATCTCGTGCCGTGTGAGGTGCTACCGACCTTAACAAGTGGTATATATCAAAGTCTGGTTTGAGTTGGTTACGATCGTGTGACTCTTATGATATTGTCCGATGATTGAGTTTTTGAATGAGAAGCGTTTATATGTCCACGGTTATCTGCCTTGGTATATAACTCACATGTGAGGGGAGATTTATTGTTTTTTAGTCATATTTGTGTTCATCCATGTATATCAAGCTCGTGTTAATGTGATCTCCTGCCATGTGAAGTGTGGCGGCCTTAACATAGTTCAATATATGACTTCATTTATGCTATATATGATTTTCTTTCCATGTGATCAGAAGGTTAATGTTCAATGTATGATTGTTATATTAGTGTATGACTTACTAGCTTTTCTGCAGTCAATTCTGGTTTATTGTATGCTTAGGAACCAGTTGGTGAAAAATACAAGGTATATATTTTTTGTTAACTTTGTGATACAGCCAATAATTCACCATCCAATATTATGATGACACGTGGATAACTTCGATCCAATAGTCTGATGACACGTGGACAGCTCCTCTCTAATAGTCTGATGATACGTGGACAGCTCCCCCAAACAGCCTGATGACACATGGACAGCTCCCCTCCAATAGCCTGATGATTTATGGATAGCTCTCTTCCAATATGTTGATGACATGTGGACAATTCCTCTCCAATAGCTTGATGACACATGGACAAGCAGTTGGTGACACCATCGTCACTCACGAGCTCCTTTGCACAGAACTGTAAGCGTGATTACAAGGATTGGACCATCCCTAGACACACGACTAGATCCTCCACCGGAAGAACGAGATCTCTGGGATTGCCCCAACACGTGGCCAACATCACCTCTGAATACTATAAAAGGCCCAAGGTATGTGAATCCAAACCATCTTCAGTTTTTCAAAACTCATCATTGAAACACTAATCATAATTCTTTCCATTTTCTCGAGACTTTGTATTGACAAAAACGTCGGAGTGTCTTCGAAGTCATCACCCCCTTTCTTTCAGTGACTCTCTAGTTCACTCATATTTCCTTACGCAAACCATTGAGATATCGATCTCCAGCTCAACCACATATTTTAAGCATCAACATTATGTTTTACTGATACAATTTAAAGAATTATTATAAAAAAAGAGTTAAGAGTTTTAAGGATTTTCTTTAGATGACATCTATAACAACAAAAGCTAGAATCCAATTGACTTTCTACAACTACTTTGCCCATGGTTAGACTCTCATAATTAATCAGAACTCACTTTCTGTAAAACAAACTCTCTGTGACGTGGAAATTAGGAAGAAAAAAAATATATATACCAAACTCTTCACCAACAACTTAGCTTCGTACAACAAATTACATTCTTTTAACATCTAAATATAAACAATTTAGATTCAAATAAAATAATTAAACCAAACATGTGCATCACACAGGTTTAAAAATTAATAGTACTAATAGTCCTATTAGCTTAAGTTTTTTAAGAAAATTAATTACCCAACTTTTCTTAATATCTAATATTTTCGTGTGATAATTAAAAAAAGGATGTGTTTGGTTTTAGAAAATAGATCAATATTTTATTTTTTTTATTTTCACATAATATAAAAAATAGGTGTGAAAATGTATTTGGTGACCAAAAACAAAAAAAAAAATCTAAAAATTGAAAATGAAAACATGCCAAATTCATTAAACAGAAAATATATATGGTTGTTTTCATTGTTAAACAAATACCAAAAATCAATTATCTTTCAAAATAGAAGTTATTTTATCCTCTTAAAATATCATACATAAATAGAAAATGTTTTCACAAGCCAAATGCATCAGGCCATTTATGGTATGTCCTTTATCCATGGGATTTAATTTACTTTAACATTATCAAGAAAAAGCTATTGATCAATATATTTTATTTACAACAGTAATCTAACTACTCTAATCTTAAACTCAAGACTTCGAAACACTTAAATGCATTTGACACAATAATCATTGAACCAAAGATGACTGATTTGGTAGGCTTTGTTCTTTCATGGTTATGTATTCATATTTATCACAATCAATTCAAAGGGTCAAGGGCTGGCACTGAACCCTCCATTCCTTTAAACGCAAAAACAAAAACATTATCCAAATTTTGAGAGAATAAAGTTGTTTTTATTTTTTGTTTGTATTTTCTGGCATTAAAAAAGATGGGCTCACATAGATGCATGCCGTCTCTGGTTTCTCTGGGAAAAAAAAGATATGTGCCTTTCCATTTAGGCAGCTTCTTTTCTTCTTTTTGTTTCAAAGATTTTTACTCAGTATTGGCTGCTAGATCACCTCAACGTGTTGGTGAGGCAATGGCATAGCTTCCTTGCCCTTGCATGTTCTAGACCCAGCCAAAATTGACCACCATGATTTGTCAATTTCTTCTTTCCATTTTTTTAATATAAAAAGTAAGAGAAGCATAGTACTATCTTGTCTTCTTTCATATCAATTTCTCTTCAAATATTTTTTTTATATAAAAAAATAAGAGAAACATAATCCTATCTTATCTTCTTTGATATCACTTTGTATTTTAGTTGACAATTCAACAATGGAGTGTCTCATTATTTTGAGAGATTTTTATCTTTTTTTTATTTTTATGAGAAGTTGATTGGTAATTTTTAAAATTTTTATTGATAATGTTAATTAAATATGTACGAATATTATTAACAAAGTTTTTTAAAATTATTATTTAAGTTTTTACCTTGATACAAAATTGAGTTTTGGAATTTGGATCCAATGCAAACAAAAATTTATCCGTTATTTTGAACCATAAAAATAAATACCATTTGACAAATTTGAATATTTGTTACTACGGTATAAATTAAAGAGATAATTTCAAGTTTGATGGTTTAGTGATTACTTTGGATTCAGATTCAATTTTTCTTGTACTTAAAAAATTAATAAAAATAATAAATAATAAATCAGACTCAAAATTCTACAAATAATGAGTTTAACTAGTAAAAATTTTGATTGTCTACTGAGAAATTCTTGGGAAATTTTAAATTAATTTAATAGTTTAAAGCTATTAAACTTATTAGTTTAATGGTTGGAAATCAAAATGAATTTAATTTCTGATTTTTTTAATTTTTAATTTAATTTTTGTTTTCTGAAAGCTCCATGAATTACTTATTAATAGTAATAACTTGGACCAACGAAAGTGGAGTAAAAAAGAAAAACTGGGAAAGCAAAAAACAAACTAGAAGGGCATATGCTTGAGCCGCCTGGATAGACTGCATTCAAGACTTGGCCCCCTTCATCTTCAACTTGCTGGCTGCTGCATTTATGACAGAATCCTTTATAATTATTTCTTATCCACACAATCTAGAAATGTACCAGCTGGTACTAGCCAGACCAAGGCCGGAATGTACAGAATATATCAAAGTTGGTATACCATCAGTCTGCCATTATTAGTTTAATAAATAGAAACCTGTCTATATTCAAAAGATTTCATCTGAAATAATCGAAGCACAATTACTAAAGTGCCCTTCTTTGCCACTATAAATATAGGCACTACTACCTCCTTGTTACATCACAATACAGTCTACAACAGTATCCTTCAACCAAAATGTCTTCTCCTCTTTCCACTGTATCTTTGCTTTCTCTCTTCCTTTTATCACTCCTTCCTTTCATTGCTCAAGCTACCGTTCCTCTCTCGGCGACATTCAAGCATGTCAATGAAGGAGAATTTGGGCCATTCGTGGTCGAATATTTTGGGAATTATCGTGTTTTAGACATTTTTAATTCACCATTCCAACTTTGCTTTTATAACACCACCCCAAATGCTTTTACTCTTGCTTTACGTATGGGTACTACACGATCAGAATCACTAATGCGATGGGTTTGGGAAGCAAACCGTGGCAAACCGGTGCGTGAAAAGGCGACATTAACGTTCGGGAAAGACGGAAACTTAGTCTTGGCCGATGCGGATGGCCTAATTGCTTGGCAAACTAACACTGCCAACAAAGGTGTGGTAGGATTCAAGTTGCTACCAAATGGTAACATGGTACTTCATGACTCAAAGGGTAAATTTATTTGGCAAAGTTTTGATTACCCAACTGATACCCTTTTAGTGGGTCAATCTCTTAAGGTTAAAGGTCCAACAAAACTCGTGAGCCGGGTCTCAGCTAAAGTCAATGCTAATGGACGTTATAGCTTAGTGTTGACACCCAAAAATTTGGTATTTTACTATAAAAGCCCAAACTCACCTAAAGAAAGTATTTACTATTCAAATCCTAATTGGGTTAGTTCTCAAAGTAAATCTTTGGAGTCGATCACACTTGAGTCTGTCCCTGACAGCTCAGGTTTTGCTTTTGATTTAACTTTAAATTTACCTAATGGTGGCAGTTTTGTTTTGGGTAAAACCAAGTTCAATAGCACATTAACATATCTTAGGCTTGGCATTGATGGAAATCTTAGGCTCTTCACTTTCTTTGACAAGCTTGATATTGGTGGATGGGAAGAGACCTTCACTCTCTTCTCTAGAGATGAAACAAGTGAGTGCCAATTGCCTGAGAGGTGTGGGAATTTTGGGGTTTGTGAGGATAACCAATGCGTTTCATGCCCATCTCCAAATGGGTTATTGGGCTGGAGCAAAGACTGCAAGCCCAAAAAATTAACTTCTTGTGGAGTGAATGATTTTCACTATTACAAAATTCAAGGAGTTGATCATTTTATGAGCAAGTACAATGAAGGAGAAGGACCCATTAAGGAGATTGATTGTGGTAAGAAATGTAGTAAAGATTGCAAGTGTTTGGGCTATTTTTACCACAGGGAGACATCAAAATGTTGGATTGCTTACGATTTGCAAACCCTGACTAAGGTCTCAAATTCTGCACACTTTGGTTATATAAAGGTTTCAAACAAGTAGTAGTACTGCTGAAAAGAGCCAGGAATCCAATATAGTGAAATACCCATGAGGATTTTGTTGCTGTTTTTTTTATGTATTTCCTTATTTATTTTTTATTTTCCTCTTCCCTATTTGTAACTTGTTTTCTCTTTTGCTTCGGATGTAACGTAACCTTTTTAATAAAACCACAAAAGTGGTGTTTGTCTGTGAAATAACTTGTCATTAATTATTGTCTTTTTGTACGGATATTTTTGCTTCCTTTGCCTTGGTGTATTTTGTCTCATATTGTGAGTTGTGACTAGCTTTATGTTATAGAAATATAGAGCTTGGGGCAAAGTGCAAAGGATATTATTGGTAATTTAACATTACATATAAAATATAAAAATTAGTTTTTCAATTGACTTCATTAAAGCTTAAATATAGAGTTGAATGTGTTTTTCTTTTACCATATTGGTGGCAATAAATTTTTTGTTTTTGAAATAAATAATCTATGAAAGAGTACAAAAAATATAAAAGGCCAAAGCTTCAACAAGCTTTTAGGCATAAGGATAAGTGCTTGAGCCAGCAAGAATGACTGAATCGGTGGATGCCAATACATGCTCACTACTTTTATTATTCCTACCATACAGCCAATTAATGTCAAAGTTCTTTTTCGCCATAATGGTTATTAATGAAATAAGAAATTTTATTTGATATTCACTTTTTAAAATATTTTATAAATCTTATTTAAATATATAAATTAAATATTTAAATAAAGTTATATATGTAACTCAATAGGTTCAACTCCTCATATTTTTTTCTCATATTTTTCTCTCTCACTATCCCGATAAAATTTAACTTTTTTACTCTCTTTATCTTTCCCACTATACCACTCAAACTTAACTTTTTCCTTCTTTTTATCTCTTTTATTTTCAACCTATGTTGATTTTCTCTATTATTCTTTATCTTCTCCACATTTTCAATTATACATATTTTTTTTTGTAATTCTAAAAGATAATTATTAACATATTATTTTATCATATAAAATAGTAAACCAACACACGCGTGTGTTGAAATGTTAGTAAAAATATAAGAGTCCAAATAAAAATGGATAAAATATTAAATAAAAATGAGTATTTTCAATACTTAAAATCATAACTTGAAGTTTTGATAGCTTATACAAAATAATTAAGTTATCAGTCATCCTAAAAATTTAAACTAATGAAAAATTGTTTAACTATTTTTGTATACTTTAACAATATATGAAAACGTGACAAATAAGCGAAAATTTCAAAACTTTAGCTTCTACTCAAATTCATGAAAGTAACCATTCAAGATTTGAGAGATCTAAATCTACATATTTGATCTATACATGCGATATTGTTTGAGAATCGACTAAAACATGCTTAAATCAATCAACTTTAAACAAATATTATTTTAATTTACTAATATAAATATACTGAAGATAACATTTGAGAATTAATTTAAACATTTAAATATATAATTTTTATCATAAACTAATTTAAATTTATTTAAATATATTTTAATCAAAAAATCACTTTAAATTCACTTCTCAAACATCTCTTGATTTGTCCCCATCTATACGAGGGCTCCATCCACTGCGATTGATGCATTGATAAGTGCGATTGCATCAGGTAGCCCAGGTGCGTCCACTTGCGCACATGCCCCACATGATGCGATTTCATCGGTCGCAATTAAATTAGACTATATATTTTTACGAGAATGAAATAAATATATAATATTTAAGGTAGAAGATTGGATTATCTTTTTTTTTTTTATAAATGGCATCACCTTTTTCTGATTTTTTAAATTTTATATTTTGTCACCTTTAATTGAATTTGTTATGAACGGCTTGTGCTTTGTTTCATTATTCCAAAGAAACAAACGGCAATGAAGATTTTGCTTATGATTACTTGACCTTAGAATTCCCAAACGGCAATGTCGTATTGGCTACGCCCAAACAAAGCACATTTACATATCTTAAGCTTGGCATAGATGGAAATCTTAAGCTTCATACTTTCAATGGCAAGGTTTTGTGGGATGCTTGGGATGAAACCTTCACTCTCTTCTCTAGAGATTCGCTATTGGTGAATGAGTGTCTATTGCCAAAGAGATGTGGAAATTTTGGGGTTTGTGAAGATAACCAATGTGTTGCATGCCCATCTCCAAATGGGTTATTAGGCTGGAGCAAAGATTGCATTCCCAAAAAATTAATTTCTTGCAGAGTGAATGATTTTCACTATTATAAAATTCAAAGAGTTAGTCATCAGCGAGTAAGAGAGAGAAGCTCTCGGTAAAGCGATTTACTGCTCGCTCATGAAATCTCTCTTTCAATCCCTCCCCCCTCATTATTTCTCTCATCCGCCCGGATTCTGGTGTTGTTCTAATCCATGGGTAAGAAGAAAGTCAACAAGAAAGCTTATGTATCACTTCAGGACTAAAAAGATACTAATTATGTTCAGGAATATTTCAAAGGAAAAAGTGCTACAGTAACCAAGTTGCGAAAAGGAAAAGTTGAAGAAGATGTACAATGTTCTGTGAATACCAGCCTTAAGGAGTCTGAAAGCCTCTCATGTACCCTGGGTGAGGTGGACTCCAGCTCTGTTGAGCAGAAGATTGGTGATTTCAGCTCTGAAATTGAGGGCTATGAACAGTTTGAGGATAATTCTTCTCCTCAAACTGGTTCTCCTGCGACAGCTACAGGCGTGAACAGTAGTAAAGAAAGAAAAAAAGAGATCAAGAGGGCCTCTTGGGTCAGCTTGTTTGCAGATAACAGAAAGCCTAGCAATGGGTCTCAACTGTCTGTTTTGGAATATGACCAAGAGGAAATCAGTATCTCTGAAGATGAAATTGATAAAGTGTTTGAAGAGATATTGTTCTGTCTTGTGGGTTATTTTGCAGGCAAATTTCCAGGTAGAGCTGCTCTGAAGCAAATTACAGACTCTTGGAAGGTAACTATTCTTACTCAATTTCATGAGAGTGGGTGGATAATATTTAAGTTTGATATAGAGGAAAACCTGATGAAGGTTTTACAAGATGGACCATACTTCATTTATGGTAGACCTCTGCTGCTTAAAATCATGCCTAAATTTTTTCAATTTGATAATCAAGAGATAAGCACCTTGCCTGTGTGGGTGCAAATGAGAAATCTACCCCTTGAACTGTGGAATCCTAAAGTTCTCAGTAAAATAGGATCAAGAATTGGCAAACCATGGTATGCAGATAAGCTAACAGCAAAAAAGGAAAGAATTTCCTATGCTAGGATCTTAATAGAAATTGATGTTGCTAAGGAGGTAAAGCATTCAGTTGCAATCAACCTCCCTAGAGGCAGAATAATAGATCAGAGAATCTACTATGAGAATTTGCCAAAATTTTGCAGCAATTGCAAAGTCATAGGGCATTCTGATGGTAACTGTAAATTCTAAAAAAGTAATGTTCCAAATGAGAAAAAATCTGATGCTCTGGAAGGGGCAGATCTATCAGCTGGATTTCAAGTAGTGGGTGATCAGTCCAGTAAAGCTCACCCTCCTGGAAAAAGAATAGAGGTAGAGTCCTCCAAAGCAAATCAGGTCTAGCATCAGGAGGTTAGCAGGGTTCCAGGTCCTAAGCAAGCTAATAAAGCTTCTCTTCCTGTTGGATCTAAAGAAGAAGATAGAGACAAAAGTTTGCCAAAACCAAATAGCCATCATCTATCTTCAAAGAAGAAGAAAGGCAAAGGTATAATGATTGAAGCTCAGAAGATTGGGAAGGGGGGGATATCCCTCCAGGAATTACATGAAGATTGCTAGTTGGAATATCAGGGGCTTTCACAAGCCATTGAAACAAAATAGGGTCTTGCACCTCATGAGAAAACAAAGCATAGATATAATGTGCATTTTGGAATCAAAGCTGGATGAAGAGAAGCTCAATAGAATTATGAAAAACAAATTCAGCCAATGGAATCAAGTTAATAATTTTAGCTCACATGATGCTGGTAGAGTGTTAATTTTTCGGAATGTTGCTAAGGTCAGTTTGACTGTTATTGAATCTTCCCCTCAAGTAATTCATTGTACAGTTAAATGCTTAATTTCCTCTATTAGCTTCATTGCTAGTTTTGTTTATGGTTTTCATACAATTGTATCTAGAAGACCTTTATGGAATAACTTATGTGAATTCAGCAATAGTTTATCTGATCCTTGGTTGGTAATGGGTGACTTCAACAATATGTTCTCTGTGGAAGAAAAAGAAAATGGGTTGCGTGTCACAACCGATGAGATTAAAGACCCCCTTGAATGCTGTAGGGCTACAGGCCTTAGTGACCTTAAGTTCTCAGGGAGTCTTTTCACTTGGACTAATAACCATATCTGGAGTAAATTTGATAGAGCAATAGTGAACAGTAACTGGTTACAGATGGGTCTACAAGCTCATACTAGTTTTACATTGCCTGGATGCCTCTCTGACCACTCACATTGTATAGTTTCTCTCTTTAATCAGGAGAGGGGTGGGAAAAGGCCTTTTAAGTTCTTCAATATGTGGGCTAATCATGAGAATTTCCTGAGGACTGTTAGAGAATCATGGAACAACATCCTGGCAGGTTACAAGATGTTTAAGCTCTGCAGAAATTTGCAATTGCTAAAAGGCCTTCTCAAACAGTTGAATGAGAAGTATTTTAGTCACATTTCTGCTAGAGCTAATGAGGCAGCCAATGTTCTAATTAGAATGCAGCAAGAGCTACATGACAATCCCTCAAATATTGAGTTACAAGTTAGGGTAGCAGAACAAAAACTGAAAACATTTAAGCTTGCTGAAGCTGAAAGGAGTTTTTTCTCTCAACTAGCCAAATGTAGATTTTTGATGAACAGTGATAGAGGCTCTAAATACTTTCATGCCTTGATGAAGAGGAAATCAACTAGGAACCACATAGCTGTTGTAGAGACCCATAATGGTCAGCTGACAACTTCTAAGTTACAAGTGGCAAATGAATTTATTAGGTTCTACAAGTCCCTTCTGGGCTCTTCAAATGACTGCAGGCCTATTGACAGAGGGGTGATTAAAGACGGCCCTAAGGTATCTGAGGATCAGTCTGCCTTCCTGATTGGAGAGGTCTCTGAGGAAGAGATAAAGGAAGCTGTCTTTAGCATTGGGGAGGACAAGTCTCCTGGTCCAGATGGGTTCACTTCAGCATTTTTCAAGAAAGCCTGGGAATCCATAAGTGGAGATTTAATGGGGGCTGTGAAAGAGTTCTTCACTAATGGGAAGTTGCTCAAACAACTTAACCATACCTCTCTGGCTATGATCTCTAAAACCAAGCAAGCTACTAGGGTGGAAGACTACAGACCTATTGCTTGTTGCAATGTAGTGTATAAGATCATCTCTAAGATCATTGCGTCTAGGTTATCTTCCATAATGGACAATATCATCAATCCTGCTCAGGCTGCATTTATTAAAAACAGAAGCATGGTTGAAAATATCTACCTTGTTCAAGAGCTCCTGAGGAAATACAGCAGGAAAAGAATCTCCCCAAGATGTATGCTAAAAATTGATTTGAGAAAAGCTTATGACTCAGTCAATTGGGGTTTCCTGAATAGCTTGCTCATGGGTCTTGGTTTCCCAGCTAAGTTCATGAAGTGGATTATGGAGTGTGTTACTACAACAACATATTCCATCTCTATAAATGGGAGTATGTATGGTTTCTTTGAAGGGAAGAGAGATCTAAGACAAGGTGACCCACTATCTCCATTCCCTTTTGTTATATGTTTGGAATACCTCTCTAGGATGCTTAACAAGCTGAATGAAGAACCTAGTTATAAGTTCCATCCCAAATGTGGTCAGTATAAGATATCTCACCTTGCCTTTGCCGATGATCTTATCCTCTTTGCAAGGGGGAATGTGAGGTCTGTTGGAAGGATCATAGACTGTTTCAAGAGTTTCAGTGAATGCTCTGGGCTTCAGGCTAGTCTCCCTAAATCAAATATTTATACTGCTGGGGTTCCTAGGGCTGAGCTTACTGACATCATCAGAATCACAGGATTTGAAGTTGGTAGTTTGCCATTCAGATACTTAGGGGTGCCCCTGGCCTCTTCAAGATTAAATATTGTCCACTACCTGCCTCTTATTGAGAAAATCTCTTCATACATAAATGCTTGGGTAAGCAGCACTCTTTCATATGCTAGAAGAGCAGAACTAATAAGATCAGTGCTGCAGGGAGTTGAGTGCTTCTGGTTGGCAATTTTCCCAATCCCTGCAAATGTGTTGGACAGAATAATCAGTATCTGCAGAGTCTTTCTATGGAGTGGAAAAAATTCTGGAAATAAAAAGGCCCTGGTCTCATGGAAAGATGTATATCTGCCAAAATCAGAAAGGGGTCTAGGTTTTATTGATCTTAAATCCTGGAACTCAGCTCTGCTATCCAAAACTCTTTAGAATATCCATCATAAAATGACTCATTGTGGGTTAGATGGGTGAACCATTTCTACTTGTAAGGCTCCCCCATATGGTATGCAAGTCCTAACCATAAGGACTCTGCACTATGGAAGAAGCTGATTGCAATCAAGAACAGCCTGTTATCTTCTGAGGCATCCATTCAGCAGGCAATAGACAGAATGAAGCTGTGGGAAGAGCATACTCAGATCAGTACTAAGAAGGCCTATGAGTTTATTAGGCCAAAAAGAACAAAAGCTGTTTGGGCATCTGTGGTGTGGAGCAACAACTGTATCCCTAAGCAAGCCTTCATATTATGGTTGGCCTTAAAAGGAAAATTGCTTACAAAAGATAAAATCCTCTTCATTGATATAGACATATTATGCCCACTGTGTAGAGAGGCTGAGGAATTAATAGACCACATTTTCTTCTCCTGCCGGGTCAGTGCAACAATATGGAGAGACATCAAAATTTGGTTGGGTATTAAAAGGGGTATGACCACCATCAAGAGTGCAACAAAATGGATCCACAAGGATGTCAAAGGGAATGGTCCTTCTGCAAAGGCCAAGCATGCTGCTTTTGCCAATGCTGTGCACCATATATGGCTAGCTAGGAATGTTAGACAGTTTTATGGAAGTGTGGTTCATCGAATTAGTATTTTCAGGAAAATACAAATCAATGTTTATAGAATTGTATATGCAAATTTCCTGATTTTAGACTATTTTTGTAAATGTTCTACAAAGTTCATATATCATGGGTATGCCCAGTGTATTTTGTACATAATTTGATCAATATATTTACATTTACCAATCAAAAAAAATTCAAGGAGTTCATCATTTTATGAGCAAGTACAATGAAGGAGAATGACCCATTAAGGAGGAGGATTGTGGTAAGAAACGCAGTAAAGATTGCAAGTGTTTGGGCTATTTTTACCATAAGGAGACACCAAAATGTTGGATTGCTTATGATTTGCTTACCTTGGCTAAGGTCTCAAATTCTACACACTTGGGTTATATAAAGGTACCAAACAAGTAGTAGTAGGCTAGTTGTAGCTGAAAAGGGCCTGGAATACAATATGGTGAAGTAGGCAGGAGAGTTTGTCCTTTTCTTTTCTTTTCTTTTCTTTTCTTTTCTTGGGTTTATCCATTTTCCTCTTCCCTAGTTGTTACTTGTTTGCTCTTTTGATTTGGATGTAACCTCCCACTAATTAATAAAACAACTGTATGAAGGAGAATTTGGTTATGACATTTTTTTTATAGCAGATTATGACATTTATATATAAACTTAAAAATATAGTTATATATGATTTATTTAACAAAACGAAATTCTTTAACAGAAAAACAAAGAAATTGAAATATTGAATTGAGTTGGTAAGACCAAACTGAATTCATTTTTTCTCTTTGGACTACATATATCGCTTTAACTAGATTAATTTTTTGGTACTTGATCTAGAGATTATGCAATGGCATTCTTTGGGTTGAGATTAAATAAAAAAAAAATTGTACAAAAGATTACTAGCAATCTCATATCAAAGAGAATTACAAAATAAAAGTGACCACTTATAGATATAGATATGGTTTGAACTTAATACTTATAAGATTAACCTTTTAAATTAATTTAGTGTCCATTCATATATATATATAACAAATTCAATATGCATGATGCTATCAAAAGTTTTAGATTGGCAGTTGAAAGGTTTGTTCTCATAGTCATAAATGCTTAGGTTTTAGTCCACTCGCTAGGGTGGGGTGATAGGGGCTTTATATGATGATTTGACCTCAAGCAGCACTTGAGTCTAGCTTATGTGTGAGTATGAGTGTTCATTAAACGGTTAAAACTGATTAATCGATCGATTAAAATATATCAATTAATTGATCAATTGGAGATTAATTTTTTAACCGTTTCGATCGTTTAATCGATTAAAAAATTAATTAATTTTAATATTAATAATATGTTAAATATAAATATAATATATAATAAACTAAAAAAATCTTAAATATAAATTAAATATATAATATATAATAAGGTTAAAAAAACTCATTAATCGAAATTAATTTTATCAATTAAAGTTGAAATATTTAGATTAATTTGATCAAAATGGTTGAAAAAAATTTGACTAAAAAAATTTGATTAAAATTTTTAATCGATCGTTTACACACCTTTATATGTAAATACACTCGTACGATATTGATAAAGAATCTATGTTTTCCCTTCACATTTTTTTATGTACCAAAAAAAATTCATGCGAAAAGTCTCTACTATCTTAACAGTAATTAAATGTAATTTTAAGCTTTAAGTTTTAGCAAATCCAGTATATATTCATCCAAAACCATCCATAAACGGTATACGATTCTCTCCATTTAAAAATTGAAATAATGATCAAATTTATAGTGAGATTTAATGTCATATTAACAAATTTAAATTTAAATATTTTTATTTAATAAAATAACATTTAATCACACCATAAACTAAACCTATTTCAATTTTTAAACAAACAAGATTAAAAATCCCACCCGAAGGCCAGGCTTTTCCCAGCTTACTCTCGCATGCCAAATTATTTATAAAAGAAAAATATGGCATGATCTTAATGCGATTGACAGCTATAATTACGCATTGCAGTACACGTGCGACTTACACCCCTCAAGAAAATGGTTATATATAAAACGATTTTTTTTTTTGGGTACAAAGACAATCCACGAATCAGTATGGGAGCGAAGCAACACACTGGCACCCGTCTTGCCTGGATTCCACCTAGCAGCGCCAACAGAGTTCATCTTAACCTTTTCTTATAAGCTAACCAGGCCATGGTCAGCCATTTCGAAGGATCCTTATACCAATCGCCATTATCAACCTTTAAAGCCAAAGACTTTTTGGTCAAGTTTAATTGAATTTGTCATGAATGGCTCGTACTTTGCTTCCAAACTTATCTAGTTTATTTTCTAAAATATAACTCATTTGATTTTTAAATTATATATTTATTTATCTATCGTTAGTTTTTTGTTAATTTTCCGTTAATAAATTATTTAAAATTCAATTAAATCTTATATCAACTCATCAAAATTTATTAAAACCTTGATTTTCCCTTAATAATTTTAAAAAACGATCAAGGTTTAGATATTACTTGAGTAAAAAAAATTGATTGGATTCTGAAATTATTAAGTGTAAAGTCTGGTTTCTAATAAGTTTTAATGTATTTGTACAAAGTTTGACTAGATTTTTAACAGTTAACTAACGAAAAATTAGCGAAAGATTAACGATAGGTAGATAAGTGTATATTTTAGAAACTATTTGGGGCAAGTGTAATAATAAGCTAACCTCAGATAGGCTAATGTAATTTATCCTACTCTTTATTAGTTTAAATAGCAAGGTTATGAATTTATTCCGAATTGGTTGAAATATTTCGATTTCAACAATAAATCAAAATGGATTGTTTTTATATTTCATTTCACTTTATGTTTTGATATAACATAACATTATATGGTTTTTATTTTTTTATATTTTTTCTTCTATTCTCTTAAATTTGTTTTCACATAAGATTTTTTTTTGAAAATTATACCTTTAATTAAGTTTAAAAAGTTTGGAAATGTAACTTCTAAACATTTTTAGTTAATGCTGCTTTGGAATATTAGTACTTCAGTTTTTAAAATGACATGATTTTGGTGTTATTTTGTGTTAGTATTTAAATTTTTTATTATTATGGTTTGGTGTTGGTTAATATAACATCTTTATCATCTTATGTTTGAACGATAATGATTTTATCATGATCTGTATTTATAATTAATATTTTTTAAAGGTATAAAATTTAACAAAAACATATTTGAAAATGCAGTTAAATCTGAAATGAAATACTTAAACCGAAATATTTTATTTTAATAACAAAAACGATTGGTTATCCGACGCAGAATTTACAATCTTGATGAATAGAGACCTGCGTCAGTATTCCACATCAAGCCACACAGTACAACAATTTCTCCTTCCGCTTCATTTGCTATTTCATTGATCTCCTCTTTATTTTACTTCTTTTTTATCTTTTGTAGCTAAGGTTGTCATTCTTCCCTCAGCGACATTCAAACATGTCAACGAAGGAGAATTCGGGCCATATATTAATGAGTATGGCGGCAATTATCATGTTCTAAGTAATTTTAATTCACTATTTACCCTTTGATTCTATAACACATCCTCTAATGCTTTTACCCTTGCCATCCGTATGGTACTACTTGATCAGAATCACCATTTCGATGGGTCTAAGATGCTAACTGAAGCAATCCAATACACGAAAACATCATGCTTACGTTCAAGGAAGATGGAAACCCAGTCTTGGTCGATTCCAATGGCCGGATTGCTTGGCAAATCAACAATGGCAACAAAAAATATGGTAGAGCTGAAGTTGCTATCAAATGGTAACATGGTGCTTCATGATTCAAAAGGTAAATTTATTTGGCAAAGTTTTAATTATCCAATTGATATTCTCTTAGTGGACCAATCACCCAAGTTTAGAGGTACGACAAAGCTCGTGAGTCGAGCCTCTTAAAAGGTCAATACTAATGAGCCAAATAGTTTTGTGATGACACCCAAAATTTTGGTAATGTACTATAAAAGCCCAAATTCTCCTAAAACACAACTTCACTTCTCATTTGGTCTAATCGATGGTGTTTTGAAATTTTTTACTTGAGCGTGTACCCCTGACAGCAATGAAGCTTTTGCTTATAATTATTTAACTTTAGAATTCCCAAACGGCAATGTTCTATTGGCAAGGCCCAAATACAATACAACATTGACATATCTTAGGCTTGGCATAGACGGAAATATGAAGCTTTTTACTTTCCATGACAAGGTTGATTAGGGCGCATGGGAATAAACCTTCACTCTCCTCTGAAAATTCAGTACGGGAAAGTGGGTGCCAATTAGCAGAAAGATTTGGAAATTTTGGGGTTTGTGAGGATAACTATTGTGTTGCTTGCCCATCTCTAAATGGGTTAATGCCATTTTCCTAATTAGTTAACACTCTTGATGATATCTCATGGTTCGTTAGCCATGATCCCATAAACCATAAACACTAAGTTTCCTATATCACATGTTCATTTCTAGATTCAATACGCATGAATTGCCTCCGTTATCTGCTTTTGTTACTTCCTGATTGGAAAAAAGGGGGAATGAAAGAAACCTATATAACATTTCTATTAGTCCTTTATATTGTAATTTTATTTAATTTGATTTCTTTCTAGCATAATATATTATCAAGATGGAGAAGTCGGTTAATAATTTTGAAAATATTACATAAATATGAAATCTCTTTTATCTAGAATTCATAACTCTCCCCTCTCCTCTTCCCAACGATGTATATGAACAATCACATACAAATTAAAAAAACAAAAAGGGTTGGTATGTAAGTGATATCTTCTGATCCCCCTCCTCAACAATGCATATAAACAATCACATACAAGTTAAAAAAAAAAAAAACAAAAAGAGTTAGTACATAAGTGATATCTTTTGGTTATTATCAATTCACTATTTAGATATCTTTGGCTTTTGTTAAAAAAAAAAGATATTGAAGAAGAAACTCTTGTATTATTGATATATTATGAAAGATGAATACAAGCCTATAATAGAGAGGCTAACAATATAAAACTTAATAGAAATAAGAAATCCAGAGTTATAATAAATTAGAAAACTAATACATATGAAACTAGAAATCTAATATTGCAATAGGAATAGGAAAATATATCATATACGTTAACCGTCACACTCAAACTCAATGAGGTAAAGTGAATGTCAATTTGTGTTTGTAAATTGAATCAAAGAAACACCGAGAAGAACAAACTATGATGAAGAACTTTGCAGGTTAATACTAAGCTTTGATGAAGAACTCTGCAGAAGTAACTCTCCTTCACATGCAAGCTCACCTCCTTGCATGTGACTTAGCTAGAAATAAGAAAAGAACCCAAACATGGGTCGAAACAAGGTGAAGGGTACAAGCTCCGCTCTAACACCTCTTCACAAGTTTGGGTGAGTATTACCAAGGGATACAAAAATAAGATGATTACATGGATTCAAGACAGAACTTGAAAGCAGACATTATGAAATACGTGTCTATTAAGCTTTCGACTGACATGACAGAACACGTGGCTGACAGAGACCCGAAGCAGAATCAAGGGTGGTAACTTGGCCCTGGAGTGGAATTGTGGGTCACGGAGCTTGGCAGAACCAAGAACATAATTACGGGACGAGGGGCATATATAGCATACCAGAAACAGGTCGTCGGGCTTGATCTGGTCAATGCTTTTCGATGTAAACTGATTTGCAGTAATGGAAAAAAATAAAATCTGAAATATTATAATAGTTTAGGATAAGAAGGAAAAGATGCTATGTCTGTACAAGTGGGTGTAGAGGAAGAACCATTCTGAGAACCTTCATAGGTAGTAGCAATGGTGAACCGAGAACTAGATGTGAAGTTGGACTTCACACCTGGTCTAGATTGAGTACCCTAAGTAAAATTACCTCTCGACAGTCAGATGGGACAATCTGCAAGAAAGTGATCATGCTTATAACAGTGCCGACAAACCTTATTGGGACAATCGGCAACAAAATGTCTAGGTTTCTGCCAATAATAACAAATCTTCTTATCACAAGAGAAACAAGCAACGAGAATGGCAAGTACATGATCGGTGCGCTTAGAAACTGCACTTTCAAAAGTAGGTAGAGGTGTGCAATGAAGAAGAGAAGTTCTCACATATTCAAAAGCATTAGTTAAGGACATCAAAAGTTGAATTAAGCGCATATTATTACGATAAACTACAAACTTCCCAGCATCAACAGTATTAATCCAAACAGGCTTAAAAAACTCTAATTGATCCCACACAGAATGCATCTCAACAAAACAATCAGTTATAGATTGTCTAAGGGTTTGTTTCATTGTTTGAAGCTTACCCAAAAGTTGATTGATGAGCAAGTTCTGCAGTAGTATAAAGTTGTGCTAATAAGTCTCAAACCTCTTTAGCAGTTTCATAACAATTAAGCTAACCATTAATGGATGGGAGAGATGTATTTCGAAACCATTTAATGATTTGATGATTCTTACAATCTCAATCCTCCAATTGTTTAACAAATTTTTCAGCGTTCTCTTTTTCTTTGTGAATAGGACATATAGAAACTAATAATATAAAATCTAATAAAAATAAAATATTTAAAGTTATAATAAATCAAAAAATTAATACATATAAAACAAATTTTATATATATATATATATTAGTTTTATGTCTAGTATTGGTATGTGGTGAGGAAGCTGGAAAAAGCATGGGCCTCCACGTTGGATTTTCAGAGTTTGTTGTTGGTGGGTGGCTTACTGGCTATATATATATATATATATATATAGCCACCCACCAACAATAAACTCTGATTCCTCATCACATACCAATAATAGACATAAAACAAATTAAAAGTGAAAAATCCCATTGCTTGCTGGTTACATGATTGTGTTGGGGAGCTGGGCCAGGAAACTAAATTTCAAAATTGTAAGCTGTCTACAATTATCTTTTTAAATAAAGAGATGGAGTGAAACACAGTCAACACGCCAGCATGCACATCGGAGTATTCTAAAAGTTGAGTTGACAAATAAGCGAAAATTTCGAAACTTTTATTTTTGCCCTACACGGTACTGTTCAAGCTTAGGACAATTTCATGAAAATTGCTATTCAAGTTTTGGAAGATCTAACTCTGCATCTGTGGCGTGCATAGGTGATTTCTCCCTATCACTACTTAGTGCTCCATCCGTGGCGACAGAGGCATTGATAAGTACGACTGCATCGGGTAGCCCATGATTCACATGCATGTGCATGCATCACACGATGGTCACAATTAAATTAAAAAATATATTTTTATGAACATAAATTATATGTCATCTTCCACTTCATTTGCCATTAGATTGCTCTCCCTCTTGATTTGACCACTCTTTTCTTTGCTTGCTAAAGCTACTGTTCCTCCCTCAGGCACGTTCAAATTGGTCAATGAAGGAGAATTTGGGCTTATATTCAACATTTCTAATTCACCATTTACCTTTTGTTTCTATAACACCACCTATAATGCTTTTACCTTGGCCATCAATATAGGAACTACAAGATCGGATTCATATCGATAGGTTTGGAAAGCCAATCGAGACAATCTGGTGTGCGAAAACGTAACGTTAACATTCGAGAAAGGCGTAAATCTAGTCTTGACCGATTCGGACGGCTGAATTGCTTGGCAAACCAACACTACAAACAAAGGTGTAGTAAAGATAAAATTGCTAAGAAATGGTGATACGGTGCTTCAAGACTCTAAAAGTAAATTTATTTGGTAAAGTTTTGATTATCCAACCGATATCTTCTAGGTAAGTCAATCTCTTAGATTTAGTCTGACAAAGCTCGCGAGTCGAGCCTCCAAAACCATCAATGCTAATGAACCTTATAGTTTTGTGATAACACCCAAAATGTTGGTAATGTACTACAAAACCCCAAGTTCTCCAAAAACACAATTTTACTCTTCATTTGGTCCAATCGACGGTGTTTTGGAAAATTTGACTTTAGCGTGTCACCCCAACAGCTATGAAAATTTTGCTTATAATTACTTAACCTTGGAATTCCCAAACAGCAGTTTTCTATTGGCTATGCCCAAATACAATAGCACATTTACATATCTTAGGCTTGGCATAGATGGAAATCTTAAGCTTCATACTTTCTATGACAATATTTATTGGTATTCTCGGGAAGAAACCTTCACGCTCTTCTCTAGAGATTCGCAGATGGCGAATGAGTGTCAATTGCCAGAGAGATATGGAAATTTTGGGTTTGTGAAGATAAGTACATAACCAATGTGTTGCGTGCCCATCTCCAAATGGGTTATTGGGCTGGAGCAAAGATTGCAAGCCCAAAAAATTAACTTCTTGTGGAGTGAATGATTTTCACTATTATAAAATTCAAGTAGTTGATCATTTTATGAGCAAGTACAATGAAGGAGAAGGACCCATTAAGGAGGATGATTGTGGTAAGAAATGTAGTAAAGATTGCAAGTGTTTGGGCTATTTTTACCCCAAGGAAACATCAAAATGTTGGATTGCGTATGATTTGATTACCTTGGCTAAGGTCTCAAAGCCCACACACTTGGGTTGTATAAAGGTACCAAACAAGTATTAGTAGGCTAGTTGTAGCTGAAAAGGGCCTGAAATCCAATATGGTGAAGTAGGCAGGAGAGTTTTTTTTTTTTTGGTTTTTCCATTTCCCTCTTCCCTAGTTGTAACTTGTTTGCTCTTTTGATTTGGATGAAACCTCCCACTAATTAATAAAACAACTGTATGAAGGAGAATTTGATTATGACATTTTTATAGCATATTATGGCTATGTTAGAGGTAGATTTAAGCACGCTTAAATACCACAAGCAGAGTTCTATGTGTTGGGTTGTTTATGAAGGTTTTATGTTCTCTTCTTTTTTTTTGTTATTTCTTTCAAAGGTAAAGTGGTATTACAGATCAGCTTGCGCGCACCGCGTTCGACTTAAAGAATTTACAAAAAAACCTTTGTGATCTGATCATTGCGGATATAGAGATTAAAACTAACAATTTTATGGTTATTTCACAAAATTTCTGTCATATCATCTACACAGTGATTTGTCGTCTTTTCTCCATTTAGCATTGTGACTAAACAAACTATACATTAGGCCTGAAATCAAAGCCCAGAAAACCCCATATTTCAAAATACGGGCCCCACGGAACCTTGCACATAAGCCCATTGGTAATCTGTATTTGCAGGTTCAGGGAGCCTTCTTAAGAATGGTATGAGCCATTTTGTGGCTGTACCCAACCGATAAACTAAAGTGGACCTTGAGATTGTAAGCCCTTAAATAAATTGCATACTAAATACCCAATCAACAACACAATGACTTGGCCCCCAAAAAAAAGTACATTTAATGATAGTTAACATTTATCCGATTTATCAATTATTGTACTTATATATAAAATCAATTTAATAAAAAAAATATACCAAATTAATTAATTTTAGAAAAATATATTCATTTTACTTACGTGACTTAAATTAATAAATTGAATCTATGATTGGCATTGTAAATCCAACCAACCTAAAAATTTATCTAAAGAAAAGACATTCGAATTGATGGTTTTATATATATTTCGAGGCAAATCTACTTTTTTTTCTCATGTATTATGGGAATAGATACAAAAGGATATATGCCCCTTCGGAGTATATTATACTAATAAAGCATAGTATTAAATGTAAAGACAAGATTTAAACGAAGCTTCTTATATAAAGTTTATGAAGTTTTATTTTTTTTAAAAATAACATTTTAAAAGATAAAATTAAAAATCGAACTTTATTATTCAATAAAACTCAGATAACAAATCAAATATATAATATTTCAACTAAAGAGTTATCGCTTTACTGTATGATGTAAGTCATATTTCATCAACAATTTAAAATTTATCAAATTTTGTAAAAAAATAAAAATAAAAACCTTAAATATTAGATAATAAATTAAAATTGATCAAAACACATTGATTTTTTACAACTTTAAAATTTTCATAATGTATGTTAGATGATAAGCTGATCATTGTTGTAAGTGAAAAATTTATAAGAATATAACTCTAAGAACTTCATATAATGATGGAACTTCGGATAAATTTTACCTTAAAAATAATCACAAATGTCATGACTCTAATTAATTGATAGGTGTGAAGCGCATCAACATTTAACTATGACAGGCAAGAGAGGAACGTGAGAGTAAAGAAAAATATGAAGAAAAATGAGAAGAAAAGGAAAAAAATTAATCTATTTAAACAATAACAAAAATACTTCAGCATTTCAGTAATACAATTAATATTTAAAATATATGCAATGCATGAATTATTATTAGAGAACGTCTTCCTACATTTCGACATGTTTTTATCTTAGATCGACACCCTCCCAGTTATTTTATTTCTAGTATATACTGACTGTCACGGTTTTCATTTATTTCCAGCATATATCAGCTGTCACGGTTTTCCTTTATTTCCAGCATAGACCATCTGTTACGGTTTTTCAATTAGATCGGTATCCTCCTGATTTTTTTATTTCATGCATATGCATATGAACAATGATATTAAATATGCATATGAACAATAACATCAAAACAAATATGAATTCAAATATTCAAATTAACTATTCTAATTATTCTCAAATTATTATTTGAAAAATTTCACTAAATTCATCTTCTCATAAATCACATCAAATCATCAATCGTAACTTGTCAAGATCCACTAAATTTCTTCTCCTCATAAATCGTATCAAAACATCAACCATAACTCTTCAAGAATTTCACTTATCACTTTTATTATTAAATCAACTCATTATTCCAATAATATTATTTTTTATAAAATAATTCTCTACACATCCATTATTTCTATCACACCTATCAATTAATTTTCATCTATCACCAAAACATAAGTTAATAATTTATTCTAATATTATTACTAGATATTTCATATTTATCTTGATTACTTAAAGTAAATCTAACTCACCACATAGCACTTAGAGCTATCCATGCTTCACCTCCTTACCTTTCCTGCTTCTATCATCAATTTTCCCCTGTTGTTGATCGTCAACACCTGACATAATATTTATATTAAAATTTTTTAACTTTTTTCTTCAATTCTTCCATAAATCACACCATTTGAAAATTCTAACTTTGAATTCCGAGAAATTTCATGTATGTTAAATTTCAAAAATAAACTTCACGTCATTACCTTTTGTTTTTCTTAGAGCTTCCCGTGACTCTCTATAAAATTCTCTCATAAATCTCTTCAAAATTTTGCTCTTTCAACAATTTTTTCAGTCCTTAAATATTTAAAAAAAATAGAATAATTTAAAATGAAGAAATGAGAAAACCAGATAGAATTTGATAAGTGTATATATATATATATATATATATATATATATATATTATATAAACGTTTTATCTTCCTTAACTATTCACCCTTTTGTACTGAGTATCCTGCATAACACACAACACCATTTTCTTCATTTGGCAACACCTGGATTCCAGGTGTTGCCATCTTTTTTTTTTTGAAAAAACTTTTTTTTCTTTCTTTTTTTCTTCTTACCTACTTGACCACGTCCGTCTTTTTTTTTTCTTTCTTCTTACCCACTTGAGCACGTCTTTTTTTTTTCTTTCTTCTTACCCACTTGAGCACGTCTGTTTTTTTTTATAATTATTTTATTCAATAATAATTTTTTCACATATATATATTATTTTAATTTCATGTCATATTTATTAAATTATTTTTTTATTCTTACTTTACTAATAAGGGTATTACATTGGCATTGTAAATCCGACCAGCCTAAAAATTTATCCAAAGAAAAGACATTCGAATTGATGGTTTTATATATATTTCGAGGCAAATCTACTTTTTTTTTCTCATGTATTATGGGAATAGATACAAAAGGATATATGCCCCTTTCAGAGTATATTATACTAATAAAACATAATATTAAATGTAAAGACAAGATTTAAACGAAGTTTCTTACATAAAGTTTATGAAGTTTTATTTTAAAAAAAATAATATTTTCAAAGACAAAATTAAAGATCGAACTTTATTATTTAATAAAACTCAAATAACAAATCAAATATACAATATTTCAACTAAAGAGTTATCGCTTTACTGTATGATATAAGTCATATTTCATCAATAGTTTAAAATTTATCAAATTTTGTAAAATAAACAAAAATAAAAATCTTAAATATTAGATAATAAGATAAATTTTATCGAAACATGTTGATTTTTTTATAATTTTAAATTTTTCATAATGTATGTTAGATGATAAACTGTGATCGTTGTTGTAAGTGAAAAATTTATAAGAATATAACTCTTAGAACTTCATATAATCATGAAACTTCGGAAAAATTTTACCCTAAAACTAATCACTGATGTCATGACTATAATTAATTGATAGGTGCGAAGCGCATCAACGTTTAACTATGACCGGCAAGAGAGGAATGTGACAGTATAGAAAAACAAGAAGAAAAAAAACAGAGAATGAAGAAAAATGAGAAGAAAAGGAGAAAAAATTAATCTTTATATATATATATATATTAAAAAATAATAATAAAATACAAAATCATTTAACTCATTTTACCCTACACTCCACCATATTGACTTTCTTCGATCCCCAAAGACAATCTGCCACCCCTTATGTATCATTGCTCCGACACAAGTGGATATGCAAATCACTTTTGCTATTACTATAATTTCCCAGCAGCCTACCCAAAATAGCAACCAAGTATACTATTTTTTAAAATAAAAAACCTATTTACTAATTAATTAAAATGGAAAAGGTCAATGATCTATTAAAATTAATTTCGATTACCAAAATTTATCATGTAAGCATGCATGCACTCGAATTTTTTATTTTATTTAATAAATAGTGATACTATGAATTTGATTTCATGAGAATTATTACAGAATCGAAAAAAATCATTAATTAAATAATAATTTTAGTATTTAATTTTTTTAAAATAATTATTATTCAAATTTTTTATTATTATTAATAAAATTTTCCGTGCTTATGAAATCATCACTCTAATTATAAGATTTTAGTAATTAGTTGAACGATTTTTATTTTCTAAACTGTTAATTACTTTAATTTACTGATAAGTTCCTTGTGATAATTAAGTAATGCCAATAACTAAGGCAACTTATCTACCTTCGTCATCTCAACTCCCAAATCAAAGGAATGATAATGCCAAAAAAACATAGTGCTAGCAACCCAAATAAGAAAAGAAAATGAAAGCAAAAATACCATTGTGCTTTTCTTCAGTTTAATTTCGTATAAAATAATTAATTACTTTATAAGTCAAACTAATTAATAATTAAATTATTAGCAGGTTACATCACTTACCCAGTGACTAATTAGTTTAAATTTATTAAAAATTGCTACATTATTGCTATAATTAGCCTTTCTGATTTATTTATTGAAATCATATCTAGTGACCATCGACTTTTCTACACCATATGATAGTGACAATATAAAGATCAAAACTCTCCAAAACTCACACGTTATTTGGTAAGGAAAATAAAACTTAATTACACATTTCACCCTATTGTTTGGGAGAATTTTATTTTAAATCTAGAGAATTTTTTATGTGCCAAATCAAATTTTGAGGTTTAGTTTAACTTTGACTGAAAATGAATGATTTGCTATGGTTAGATTGTGCATCGGGTGTAAAATATCGTTTTTATATATAGTAAAAATTTGATTAGTGATTTTTTATAACTTCATTAGTAATGTTTATACATACTCAATTAACATTATTACTGAAATTCTAAAAAATTATCAATTAAGTTTTCACCTGATGTAAATAAAAAAGCTTCTGCTTGATAGCCTCAATTATCATGAGATTACGCATCTGCGAGACTGATAGTAATTTCGTTATTGCAACCTCATGATGATATGTTAACATAATGATTGAGGTTTTATCATTACATATCATTCAATTTGGATCATTATTTGATTTATTAACGGACAGAATCTCAAGATTTAGTTTACTGAATAAAACTTTAAAATTTAGAACAGAATCGAATAAAATCAGATGAATTATATAATTGGTAAAAAAAGAAATTATAAAAAGAGGGAGACTTCAAAGTTTTTAGGGATTTACCAATTTGGCAACATCAATTAAAGAAATCTGACTTGACTCTGTATATAGCCAAAACAGCCTCGGCCACACCTATGGCCGACCTATCCTTCCACAGACACATAAGTCAAAATGGAATATGCTCAATCACAGATGAATATGCTTATCAAGAGAAAATTCAAAGAAAAAAGTTGCATTTGACAGTACTTATCATTTATCAACCCAAAAGAAATAATATTTTTCTACCTAATTCCAAAATTGTGGATCTTAAAGTCTAGTATGATGTCCCTCGGACACAAGGCATTGACCACACTCTTTATAACATTTTTTTTTATGTCAAATTGGTACTCTCCATGCTTCTAGAAGCGGCGATTTATTTAGCCTTTATACATATTAATCCATTAAAAAAATTATAAATAATTAACATACATTCAATATAATTTATACCCAATAATTTCAAAATTTTCATCATGAGAATATTTTAGAGATTCATGATGTCACAATAAAGACAGAACAGGAAACTTCAACCGTTGACTTTTTCTTATTTAAAAGATTTAGACAATAATAAATATATATATATAATTTATACCTTTTTAAAATTTTCATTATGAAAATATTCTAGAGATTCATAACGTCACAATAAAGACATAACATGAAACTTCAACCGTTGACTCTTTTTATTTAAAAGGTGTAAACAATTATCGATATCTAACTCAAAAAAATGAATTTAAGAAACTAAAAATAAAAAAACACAAATAAAATATATTATTCAGATAGTTTCAGTCCAACATTTGTTTTTTTTTCAAAAAAAAGAAGGAAATACAGTCATTTTTAGAAAAATTATTTTTTTATGCAAAAGATCTCAAATGTCAAGACTTCCAATATTTAAACATATTCCTTCCTGTTATTTAAAAATACAGTCACTTTAAGGAAAATTATTGACTTATTGCAACAAAAAAGAAATTAGATGTATCATGTTGATAAGCTATCTATAATAAATTAATAAGCTCTCTTTTTTTTTATTTCAAGCAACTTATCAAACTAACTTTTCATATAGTCAGCGGACCAAAAAAAATAGCATGTGGAACAGATGCCGAAAGCCCAAAATACATAAATCATATATTATAATAATATATAAAATGTTTTGAAAACATTTTCAATTCAAATGTTTAACTGTTATAAATGATTATCCGTTAATTAATTATAATTGAAATTTGATTTATTGGTTATTTTTATCAAATTTAAATTCATATTCAATATTAATTTAAAGATTTTATATTTTTATAAGTGATTATATTATATAATATAATAAATATTATTATATATTTTTTTATTATTAATTAAAAAAAATAGACAAGGGGGACGCTGGTTCAATTTCCAAAGATTCAAAAACTGAATTTTTGAAGTCGTGAAGTAACGCTTACAACGAGAATGTACCAGATGCATTGAAAAATTCCACTCTCATCCAATTAAATAAATAAATCAAAATAGCTATTATCACCAAAATTACATGATAGGTTAGGACACTCCAACACCAAACCACATGGGTAAGTGAGTAATATAGTTAGTAATCAAAATGGGCCCTCGAAAACCACCTGCAAGCATGCGTGATTCATTTAATAATGATTAGTGGTGTTCATTACAAAGTTAAATTCAATTATTTTAAATTGATTTGATTTAAATAATTAAACGATTAAATTAATATAAAATTTGTTAATCAAATAAGATATATAAATTAATTAATCAATTAAAAATTATTTTTTAATCATTTCGATTGTTTAATCGATTAAAAAATTAATTAATATTAATAACATGTTAAATATAAAGTATATAATTAAAAATATTTAATTATATAAACAATATAAATTAACCAATTGTAACGATTGAAATTAATTTGATCAATTAATATAAAATATTTAAGTTAATTTGGTAGTATGTTATGTTCATTGTGATAATAAATTAATATCATTGTGAAAAAAAAAGAAAAAAAAAGGAAATTAAGTTTCACAAGGAAGTTCAATTTTAGTTATAGAACCTTATAGAAGAAAGCCATATTATTTTTTAGAGAATTTTGAGAGTTGAAATAGAAAGGGACTTAACCATCTCTTTATATGGTGTTTTATTGGTTTATTAATCAAAAATCCAATATTCACTATGACTCACACTAATTAACACATATTAGATAATTAAAGTTATAGATCTGTCAAATCTAACTAAATATCCCAATTATTAGACTCGTTTTTAACCTATTTATTGTAAAATCCGAAGACCCAACTAATATTAACCTGTACTCATGAAATTATTCAAACAAATAACACTTTTGATGAAAAAAAATTTGATAATACTAATTCTGTGATCAATAATATCATATAAAAAACAACTTCCTTGAACGGTCAATAAAAAAAAATTCCCTAGATGGGAAGTAGAATCCTTGTCAGATCATTGAGGAGACAAGGGGCACCCTTACATTGGGATGTATAGGAAGAGAGAGATACATATAAAAATGAGATTCTTATCGTTAAGATATTTCTTATATTAGGCTTGAACCCAAGTAGATTCTGTTTTTTCCGAATGCTCTTAGCACACAGAAAATGAATTAAGATTAATATTATAGCATATTATTATCATCCAAACCATAATTATTATTTATATCACTAACCAATGAGGGATGTTATTTTTTTATAAAAAATATCATTAATTTATAAATTTCATGATAAAAAAATTTTAATTTATGATTTTTTTTTTTGGAGATTATTAATTTATAAATTTGAACTATGGACACTCTTGCTTTTCATCCAACTTTAATCTAACCCCTTTTCTTGCATGCCACTTTTATCAAATATTGCCCACCAAGTAGGTGCACTTTCATATAAACTAAATTATTTGTTTGGTTCCTAATTTTGGTAGCCATGCATTTCTAAAGCACTTTTCAAGGGCAACAAAAATAAAAAGTATTATTTTTTTGCCCCTTTTTAAGCAAGAGCAAAAGTAAGACAGTAAACTACTTGTGTTCCTAAAAGTTATGGTAAAAAATTCAGTTAAAAGGATTCAATGCCATCTGCCTAGAACAAAATAACATCATTTTGAACATTTATCTTTTATTTATTGTTCAAATCAATAACAAATCTTGTTCATATAAATAATAGAAATATGAGAAAATTGATACAAATTGAAAGCCGATATGCAACTGCATGCTCGTAACCATAACCATAATCATAACCACAAATATGTAACCAAAAGATAAAACTCGATGCAAGCTTTTAACAAATTAACATCTCATTGTTTGGAATTGTATCTCTTAATTGTCTCTTTTAAAAGACACAAAAACTTCATTTGATTGTCTAGTTATAAACAGAAAACTTTAGAGTCTTAATTTCATTAATTAAAACAATCATTCTATTAAAAGAGAATACGAGCAGAGATTCAAAAAATATTTGGGTTATGGCATTTTAATTTTGTTTCGCTTGTGAACAAATTCTAAATAATGAAGTTGTGATCAACAAAAATAAGAAAATATATTAATGTCATTCAAAAAATTTATTGCACGTGATTCTAATAAAAGGTACTCATTTATTAATTTACTGTTTTTTGCATGTGTTTTTCGAGTTGCACCATTTATCATTTTTCTATCTACGAATACTCTTAAAAAGGTTTACCATTTTTGGTAAGGTCTAACAAAAAAAAAAAATTTGCATTGTGTATATAATGACAAAACATGTTAAAATAAAAAAAGTTTAATCGAGTTACTTGATGTTTGATTTTAATCCATTTTTTAAACATAATTCATCCTATATGATGATTATATATATTAAACGTGACGTTTGATTGTTTATTTATTTATTAATATTATAACAATGATAGCTAAAATTGAATTTAAAATATTATATTCACAATAATATGGGTGTAATTATTGGATAAAGCTTATTATCACAATAAATTAATTTTAATTCTCTTTATGAAAATGAGATCAAGTTCAATATCTTAAAAGTACATTAATTCTTTCTAACAAAAAAAATTGTTCTGTTGTCTTTTTAAATTATACCCACACCACAAGTTAGGCAAAAAGAAATTGGATGAAGCATAAATTTTGTGAAACATGCTTTGAGAACCACATTCACATTCTGTCTCCATTTATAGAAAAAGGAAAAAAAAAAGACAAATAATTACACAAAAAATAGATTGTGAAGCAGATTCACCGACAAAATTCCTTCAAAGAAAAAAGATTCCCATTAATTACCATATCTTGTCAATTTTGGTAAATTGCCAGAGATCCAATCCATTCCAAATTGTTTCCTTTTTTTCCTTTTTCTTTTTGGACTACAGAAAGTGTGAATCGATTCAAACACAACCATTACTTTTCCTCGGATTGTAGCACACGAAACTCATTGGAAGTATCCCTTGAAGCATATTCCTTCTCCAAGTAAAACATTGAAACAAATAAACAAACAAAACAAAATTCAACACTGTAGAAATAAGAGAAAGTGAGTGCTCTTATCGGTTTATGACATAAAGAAAATAAATTTAATTGATAGTCAATTTTTTATTATAAACTCTCTTTTTCTTTCTTCTATATATAATAGTTTCTCTGATCACTTCTTTTGCATCTCTCTCTTTTCTGAGCCCAAGTTTTGGTCTTTTCTTCCCTGTTTTCACTTGCCCAGATTCAGGTACCTCATTATCCACAACTCATCTCAGTTATCTACATCTGGGTATCTCTTAGAAGTAGCCAATTTTTTTGCATTATGTAGACACATACTCTGTTTTATGCTTTCGTTTTTGTATGTATATATACACTTCATTTCAGGTTCTCATAAACTACATTTTTTTCTTCTTCTTTACACGTGTTTTTTCTCTATCAAATCCTCGATTTCATAGGACTCAATTTTAGTGGGTCGTGATTAAATTTTCTCTCTTTTGTGGTATACTCAATCCGTGCTTATCGGGTTCCCCTTTATGGTGAGTGCGTGTGTGCGTGTTTCGTTTTTGATTGGATATTGTGCTTTGATTTTGAGTACGTTTTGTTTTGATGCGATGATCACAGAGAGATATTAAGGAAAAGAGGAAGAAGCTTAAGAGTGAACGACAATGGCAGCTAGAAATCTAGAGAAGCTGGCATCAATTGATGCACAACTTAGGCTTCTGGTTCCTGCAAAAGTGAGTGAAGATGACAAGTTGGTGGAGTACGATGCGTTGCTTTTGGATCGATTTCTTGATATTCTTCAGGATTTGCATGGAGAGGATCTCAAGGAAACGGTATGTCGTTGTTTGACCTCTTTAAATCCTACTTTGATCACTTTAGTGGACAAAATCCGAGGTTGATAGTTGATTTTGGTGAATGCCCATTTTGCCAAACATCAATCATTTATGATTTGATCATAAAGATCCTTGTTATTTTCCTCTTTTGAGGTTTAACAATGTATTTAATGGGAAATGCTAGGTGAGAAAACTTGTTTCTGTATAGACAATTTTGTGTAATGAGTGTATAGTGGTTAATGAAGTTATAATGTTCGATTTGTTTAGGTTCAAGAGTGTTATGAGCTTTCCGCTGAGTATGAAGGAAAGCATGATCCCCGGAAACTCGAGGAGCTTGGCAGTGTGTTGACAAGTTTGGATCCTGGGGACTCCATTGTTATTGCTAAATCATTCTCTCACATGCTTAATTTGGCCAATTTGGCCGAGGAGGTCCAGATTGCTCACCGTCGAAGGATCAAGAAGTTGAAGAAGGGTGATTTTGTCGATGAGAACTCTGCAACAACCGAATCAGACATCGAAGAAACACTCAAGAGACTTGTGGTGGATTTGAAGAAGTCTCCTGAGGAGGTTTTCGATGCTCTTAAGAATCAGACGGTAGATCTGGTCTTCACTGCCCATCCTACTCAATCAGTCCGTAGATCTTTGCTTCAGAAGCATGGGAGGTTTGTTTTCCTATGCGTGAGAACGTGGGACTATTTTCAATCGGAGATTTACTGCTTTATTTCTCCATTACAAATTCTAATCCTCATCATGCGAAGCCTTTTATTTTGCTAATGTGCTGATTTTTTAAGTACCATTGGTTTTAGGTTAATTCCTTCATTTCTCACCTGTTCAGGATTCGGAACAATTTAGCTCAGTTGTATGCCAAAGACATTACACCTGATGACAAGCAGGAGCTTGATGAGGCTCTGCAACGAGAGGTAAATATGGCCTCCTGGTTTGTTGATTAATCTGTTTTTAGACTTTCTACTGTTAAAACTTCTGTATTTTGGTGGAGTTTCTACATTATATTTGATGCTACTTTTACATGTGTTTAAAGGCCTCACAAATTGTAATCAGAACATTTTTATAACACAATTACAGTTGCTCATTACTGGATAATTGATATTAGGAATTGCTTAAAATGTGGTCCGTCTTTTATGAATACAAGTTGTGTTAAAATAAAATGGGCTATATGACTTTCTGGCTATCTGCAATAGTTAGTCTGAATCTTAGGTGATGCATGCTAGAAACTTACAACAGCATGTAAGGTCCATTAGCTTAGCATGCTTTATGTTTTCCTTATGTAACCTTGCATAATGCCTTATATCAGAGACGGGAAGTAGAAAATGGCATCTGCTCTGATGTTTGGGAATTTATTCCCTGCCTAAATGTTACAGCTTGAAATACTGTAAATATAATAGTTGTTTTATTTTCAATTCGGAAGTTTTTTGGACAACTTTTTTTGTTTTTTTTTTTGTGTGTATCTTCTGTATATTATGCGGGAATATGGTTGCACCTTTTTGTTTTGCCCTTTTTTTGATAAGTCACCCTTTGTATTGTGCCTTGATGACTAATCACTCATCTGAAATAAATTGAAGGCTGTAAATCAAATAACTTAATGTGATAGGTAAATATTTCTGTTTTGAGATCTGTAATCGTTGTGTGTTAAGGCTTGGTTATTGAGGAGAGGTAGGAGTTGCAGGTGTTTTATAGTAAAATTCTACAGGGCAGAAGGAAGAGATATGGCCTTCTATTTTTTTTAAGTTTTTAACCGTTAAACACTAGTGTTTTTTTTATATCCTGAGTGTGAAACTATAATTTTGCATGGAGAAGAGGAAAAAAGTGTTGTATTGATTTTGTTCATTCTTTTCCCGTAGATTCAAGCTGCATTTCGTACGGATGAGATCCGAAGGAGCCCTCCAACTCCACAAGATGAGATGAGGGCGGGAATGAGCTACTTCCATGAAACAATTTGGAAGGGTGTCCCTAAATTCTTACGCCGCATCGATACAGCTTTAAAGAACATAGGGATTAATGAACGTGTTCCTTACAATGCGCCACTTATTCAGTTTTCTTCTTGGATGGGTGGTGATCGTGATGGTATGCTTTATTAGCAAATACATTTTATTTCAGTTTTCTTGTGAATGAATGAATGGGATTTAACCAGAAGGCATAAAACCATATGACAATTTGGATTTCTGGTCACTTAATGGTAGTTAATAAATGTACTTTTTGCTTAATTTTCCAGAGTTAGCAATATTGGGGTGGGTGGTCCTATTTTTCGTTTGCATTTCTAGAGTTGCATTTCTCTTTCCCCATGCTTAGTGTTTGCTTGATATGAAATGCAGGTAATCCAAGGGTAACTCCTGAGGTCACGAGGGATGTTTGCTTGTTAGCTAGAATGATGGCTGCTAACTTGTACTATTCTCAAATTGAGGATCTGATGTTTGAGGTATTTTTGTCCTTTGTCCTTCCTGTGGAACATTGCTTTGTCAATTGATAATTTTTTTTTATCCATCTCATTTATATATCAATTTCCCTTTTTGATTTTTCTTGGCAGTTGTCTATGTGGCGTTGCAGTGATGAGCTCCGTGTTCGTGCAGACGAACTCCACAGATCTTCAAGAAGAGATGCGAAACACTACATAGGTAAACTCTAAAAATTATCTCAGAGGTTCCTTCTCCTTATTCCATATTTTTCAATAAAATCTAGACAATGCTGCTGTTTCTTGGAAAAAGTGGTCTTCAAGATGTAATTTAACTTGCAATCCATACAATGAACACCATTTGTTCATAGATGTTCCAAATATTTATAAAAAAAATGTTTGTTCCAAAATACACAGTGAACTTTTTCTTGTCTTCTCTTTTCATAAATCGTTGAGATTTTGTAAATCATGACTCCTTAATAAAGTCAAGGCTCTATTGATTGCTCTCTTTTCATATTTCTGCATTGCAAGAGCAGACTCCTTGTCTGTTAAGATAGCACCGAGTTAGCAACTCACATATCCAATATGTTTGTACATGTGCATGCTTATGAAAGAAACTATATTGTTTATAGTAGTACAAATACAACAGTCTGGTCACTTTTTAATTTTTTAGTGCATTTCTATATATCATTTCAATCTTCTAGGGATGTGATATCTGTTGTATATTTTGATGAATTATCTTCTCTGTTTGATTGTCAATTCATACACATGGCAGAGTTTTGGAAACAAGTCCCTCCCAACGAACCTTATCGTGTGATTCTTGGTGATGTCAGAGATAAGCTGTATCAGACACGTGAACGCTCTCGGTATTTATTAGCCAATGGAATCTCTGACATTCCAGAGGAGGCAACTTACACCAATGTAGAGCAGGTATCTGTTTCTTCATTTTATTTAGTTTTACCTTTTCTTTTCTAGTATGATATTATAGTGTCGTAATTTAGATTTTGAAGCATATATCTTCTTCTCAACTCAACAAAGTGGTTTCCCTTGTACTCTTCTGCACTACCTGAGACCACGGGCTTGCCAGATCTTCTTTCATGGCCTCAATCCTGTTCATATTAGCTTTGCAACATCCTTGTTAATTCTTCACCTGGGACCCTATAACTCTTTGTCTAAGTAGCAAGAAGCCAAGAACCATTAAGAAGGATTAAACTTTCTAAATTGTTGTTTTTAACCTCTTCTAAGTTATTTTATTTAATTTCCTTTTATTTTTTCCCTCATGACCTCTTTTTAGCTGGATTTGGAACTGATTTGATTTTAAATTTTTATGTAGTTCTTGGAACCTCTTGAGCTCTGTTATAGATCACTCTGCTCTTGTGGTGATCGGCCAATTGCTGATGGAAGCCTTCTCGATTTCTTGAGGCAAGTCTCCACCTTTGGACTCTCTCTTGTGAGACTTGATATCAGGCAAGAGTCAGATCGTCACACTGATGTCATGGACGCCATTACCAAGCACTTGGAAATTGGTTCCTATCGAGAGTGGTCTGAAGAACGCAGGCAGGAATGGCTTTTATCTGAACTTAGCGGCAAGCGTCCACTTTTTGGTCCCGATCTTCCAAAAACCGAGGAAATTACCGATGTTTTGGACACGTTCCACATCCTGGCAGAGCTCCCGGCAGACAGTTTTGGAGCATACATCATTTCGATGGCAACTGCACCGTCTGATGTGCTGGCTGTCGAGCTCCTGCAACGTGAGTGTCACGTGAAGCAACCATTAAGAGTTGTTCCACTGTTTGAGAAGCTTGCAGATCTGGAAGCTGCTCCTGCTGCTTTGGCAAGGCTCTTCTCGATAGATTGGTACAGAGATCGGATCGATGGAAAGCAAGAAGTTATGATTGGATACTCAGATTCTGGTAAAGATGCAGGACGTCTCTCTGCTGCTTGGCAGCTATACAAATCTCAAGAGGAGCTTATAAATGTCGCTAAGGAATTTGGCGTAAAACTAACTATGTTCCATGGTCGTGGTGGAACAGTCGGAAGAGGAGGTGGTCCCACCCATCTCGCCATATTGTCTCAACCACCAGACACAGTTCACGGGTCACTTCGTGTTACTGTTCAAGGTGAAGTTATTGAGCAATCGTTTGGAGAGGAGCACTTGTGCTTTAGAACCCTTCAGCGTTTTACAGCTGCGACACTTGAGCATGGTATGCGTCCACCAGTTGCACCGAAACCTGAATGGCGCGCGCTGTTGGATGAAATGGCTGTTGTTGCTACAGAGGAATACCGCTCCATTGTTTTCAAAGAACCTCGATTTGTTGAATATTTCCGCCTTGTAAGTAAAAGACACGTGTCACGTCATTCGTTGATGCCATTTAAATTAACAAACACTGTTATCATATAAATAATCCTGTTCTGCTAATGATTGTAGGCTACACCCGAGTTGGAGTATGGTCGGATGAACATTGGAAGTCGTCCATCGAAGCGAAAGCCAAGTGGTGGTATTGAATCTCTTCGTGCAATCCCATGGATATTTGCCTGGACGCAAACAAGATTCCATCTTCCAGTGTGGCTAGGGTTTGGAGCAGCATTCAAGCACGCCATTCAGAAGGATGTCAGGAATCTCAATGTGTTGCAGGAGATGTACAATGCATGGCCTTTCTTCAGGGTCACCATTGATTTGGTTGAAATGGTTTTCGCCAAAGGAGACCCTGGGATAGCTGCCTTGTACGACAAGCTTCTTGTCTGTGAAGACCTATGGTCATTTGGGGAGAAATTGAGGTCAAACTATGAGGAAACCAAGAGCTTTCTCCTACAGGTAAATACATCGGGATTCAGAATAGTTACTTTTTTAAATTACTTTTTTTCCTTTCAATTAAACCCATTTTGGAATGAAGTAACTGGATCCAGAAGCAGGTCAAGCCTGCCTTCCCTCTAACATTTTCCCATCTCTAAGGCTTTGATTGGTAAAGAAGAAAAGTGAGAGGAGGGAAGAAAAAAGGAAAGAAGAGGTAGAGGATGGAAAAATGATTGGATTGATGTTTTCTACTATATATTTGATAAAGATGATGGAAAAGTGATAAGAATGAAGAAAAAGAAAAATTAGCTTATATAGCTTTCATTCCCCAATCCTCTCAATTTGGGAGAAATGTGTTTTGGACATGTAAGAAGAAAACATCAATCTTCTCACTTTTCTTTCCTACCAAATGATAGGAAAATGCATTCCACTCACTTTTCTTTTCCCCCTCTTCCTTTTTATTTTTGCTCTCCACCAATCGTAGCTTAAATTTAACAGGATGAAGAAATTTCTTCATGACTTCTGTTGCAGTATGGCCTGAAAGAAAAATAACTCCTTGTTGGATATGCGCAGATTGCTGGACACAGGGATCTTCTTGAAGGAGACCCCTCCTTGAAGCAAAGACTCCGGCTGCGTGATTCTTATATCACGACCCTCAACGTTTGCCAAGCCTACACGTTGAAACGGATCCGTGATCCAAGCTACGATGTTAAGGTCCGGCCACACATCTCGAAGGAGATCATGGAATCAAGCAAACCTGCCAATGAGCTCGTGATGTTGAACCCAACAAGTGAATATGCTCCAGGTCTGGAAGACACTCTCATCTTGACCATGAAGGGTATCGCAGCCGGCATGCAAAACACCGGCTAAAACTGGAGTTATTCTATGCTCTTTTCTTTTCTTTTTCCCTTCTGTTTTCGTTTCGGATGCTCTTCTCAGATAGGTTTGCCCTGAAAACCATGATTATATGCCAATGGAAGCCGATGCTGTTTAAATTATCCGCTGTTTGGGCAAAACCCCTTTTGCTGTATGATCATATTGCTTGCTATGCTTCAAGTACTGTAAGGGCCAGCAATTCCACTGTTGCCACACAATAACTGGAACTCATTATGATGTTTTTAATACAAATAATTCCTGAGCCTCTTAATATTTCTTTCTTGTTTTTTGTTTTTGTTTTTGTTTTTTTTTCATTTTCCCTTTGAAATAATTTGAGTAATTATTTAGTAGAGAGCCTTTCACGAGGGTAGTTTTCAATGAGTTATTTAATCATCGTTGCTTACATCCCATGACAAGTTCCGCTTGATAAATACATAGTTTTGTCCAATAACTGTTTTAAAGAGTGATTAAAGCTAATTTTTAATTTAAATTAAAGTAAAAATTAGTTTTAAACAGTGACTGAACAGCGTCATACATAGTTGGTCATATGAATTACGTGATAAACTTTGTCAACAAAAGATTATGTGTCATTGTTTTGTGTATTTATATTAATGTTAAAGACAAGAAGAGTACCTTAGCTATTAAATATGAAAAAAAGGAATTATTCGCTTCTTAGTCCCCCTCTAAAAGAATATTTGTCCAAAAAAATAAATGCTAAGGGTATATTGGATCTAAAAAAAATATGAAGAAAATAATTATCTAGAAAAAATATATATTTTATCCTAACTATTTTTTCCACAAAGTTTTGTTAATTTGTGTCATTTTTGTTCACTTAATTATTCCTTGACATCCAAACGAAATAAAGAAAAATTGTTTCTTTCTGTTTTCATTTTTTTTTTCTTTTCAATTTTCTTTTTGATTTTCTTTTCTTTCAAATTGTCAAAGATCAAATTCAACGTTAAGAATTCAAATTTATATTATATACTATTAATAAAGTCGGAACTTTCATTTAATATTCATCATTATAATGTTTCATAAACCCTTATTTAATTATATAAATCAAATATCTAAATAAAGTTATATATGTAATCTTTCTTAATTAAAAGTAATAGTAACTCTTTTGAACTAATATTTAAGTTGCGTATAGTTTTAAAAAAGAATTTTCGTTTATGTTTTCTGTTTATGGATATTAAAGATTGTTTTTATTTTTACCTTTTCATTTCATAGAAAATTGTTATATTCAACTTTACTGGAAACACTTTTTTTTCGTTTTCTGTATTTGACCCCTTTTTATTTTTAATTTTTAGAAAAAAAATTGTTATTTTTACCTTTTAACCACCAAATATATTTTCTCTCATTTTTTTTTTTTTGTATTTTACTATAAATAAAACAGAAAACTACTTTGTTTTCTAAAATACTTTTTTAGCAGGAAGGAAGGAATCCTTCGGACTCTAGAAGTCCACTTACCCGGTCCGCCTTTTTCTTTTTCTTTTTTATTTTTCTAATATATAACTCTGCAGAAGGAAGTAAGTTACAAAAACAACATTTTCAAACTTCTCACAGAGAGAAATTGCAACAAATGGCTCTAGCGACGCGGCAGAGGCGTTCTCTACCGTCCGATCTTCCTTCATCATCATCATCATCATCATCAACGTCATCAACGTCCTACACGAAGCTCGGTAAGACCAGTAGATCGGAGGTCACGGAGGATGAAGTGGATCGCGGATTGCAATGGTTCCTGCCGCTGTTTGCCCTGGGGATGCTACGGTACATGAGCGTCACATCAAACATCATACACGACTGCGATGAGGTCTTCAATTACTGGGAGCCCCTGCATTACCTCCTCTACAAATCCGGCTTCCAGACCTGGGAATACAGGTACACACACCTATATACAGTATACATATACACATATATGTACGTATTTATACGTATTTATAGATAAATGTTCGTGAATGATTTATTGAAGAATGTTATTCTGATTTTTTCCTTTTTCTTTCATTAGAATTCACCTTCTCTACCGATATGTACGCTGGTGCTCTTTATGGGGCTGTGTTTTGGTAACTATAATGTGAGATTCAGTGTTTGATTTTGAAGAATGAGAAACTCAATATTCATACTTGTGTATATTTATGTGTATATTCGGGTTTTCTCTGGAGATGGACTTGAAATTTGTGGGAGAAAAATGAAGAAAATGAAAGGAAATAGAATGCACTATGTTTTCTGTTTGGTTTGGTGTTTAGACCCATGATTTTTGTGTTAATTAAGCCAAGAAATTTGAATCAGGATTAAATTAATAGAATTCATGTATCCAGGATAATGACAAATCTGAAATTTCTATTTATATATTTTTTCTTTCTTTTGTAAATATTTTACGCAAAATGAATTTCCATTATTGAGATGTAAACTTTCGGTTTAACTGGTTCTCAATGTAGCTTGAGCATGATCAAATGCTTAGTTTGAGTTCTATTGCATGACCAATATGAATGGAGTTATAAGTCTTTGCTCCACTGGAACCTGCCCATTGTTTTGTTTTTTGAATAAAAAAAAGATGAACCTAGCCCCACTATTTGCTTTTTGTTTGAATTTTTCTTTTCCTTGTAGCTGTGTTAGATATTCTTTCTATAGATATTATTACCTTTTTTTATGTTCCCTTGACTCCCATTTTCCCCTGAAACAGTGGTCTATATATCTTTTCTGTTTATAGGTCATGACTCATGAATCTTATGATGATGTTTAATTTGTCATTCCTGCTGCGGTTAGAGCTTCCTTGTTATGCTGAAACTATCCTTAATTCCTTATGGTGGTGATACTTACTGAATGTATCAATAAATAGTTAACTGGTTGAAAAAGTAAAATTCCTTATGGTGGTGATACTTACTAAATGTATCAATAAATAGTTAACTGGTTGAAAAAGTACAAATTTCTTTGAGATAGTTAACCGAGAGAATGATCACTATTATGTACCTCTTGCAGTTCCCAGTTTGCACTGCGGTCATATTTATACATTCTTTTCCATGAACTAGTGGGTCGACCAGCTTCCTGGTTCTTTGGTGAGGAAAAAGTAAGAATTGTCGGGCCTTCTGAAGTGCTATTTTTCTTAAAGGTTTCGTGATTTCGCACAATATTTATTTGTGCATTCTTATCATACTTGCAGGTTAGAGTTTTCTATGCAGTAAGACTCTTTCTTGGTTTCCTCTCTGTTATATCGGATGCTGTTATGGTAGTGGCGCTTTCCAGAAAGTACGGAAAACGTCTCGCTTCTTATGCACTTGTGATGCTTTGCTTGACTAATGGGTGCTTCTTCGCTAGCACAAGTAAGTGGGCCATTTTCAGTTCCCTTTGTTGTTTTACAAAAGACCTTTTTATGTTCCTTGCTTCATGTTTCGGTATAGATTTTCCACTTATGCATTCTTTATCAGTTAGCCAAATTAATTATCTGCAATTCCACTTCATCATACTACGCATGAATTTGTTTCCTTGATGTTCCATATGTTTCCTATGCTTATAAATTTCTATTTTTCCTGGAATTTCCTAATGTCTGTTGTTCTGAAAGTATTTTTCAGGTTTTCTTCCCAGTTCATTCTCTATGTATGCAATGAGTCTGTCATCAGGATTGTTCCTTCTCGAGAAACCTGATATGGCTGTTGTAGTTGCAACTGTTGGAGTAATCCTTGGCTGGCCGTTCTCAATCTTAGCCTTTTTGCCAGTTACATTTTACTCTTTAGCTAGAAGATTCAAACAAGCATTTCTTTCCGGTGCTGTCACCTCTATTTTTCTTCTTGTGAGTTAGTTTAGGCACCAAGTTAGACTGTCTTGTATACACTTTCTGGAGCTATCATTTATATTCCTTAATTTATTAATTGGATTTAGCAGATTTGTACCTATGTCAATTTATTTATATTATTATTTGATAATAAATTAGTGTTCTTCTCCAGGTAATCTCAATACTCGTTGATTACTACTACTACAGAAGATGGACATCATCTGTTTTGAATCTGTTGATATATAATGTCTTTGGAGGTGGTGAGAGCCATTTGTACGGGACTGAAGGGCCATTGTATTTTCTGAGGAATGGATTTAACAACTTCAACTTTTGTTTTGTTCTTGCTTTGTTTTTCCTTGCAATTTTGTCAATTGCAAGGAAAAAGTATGCCCTGGACCTGCTGATTGTGGTCTCACCTCTTTATATTTGGCTGGCATTTATGTCATTGCAGCCACACAAAGAAGAAAGGTTTTTGTCTTTTTGCATATATCTTATTATTGTCTTCCTTCCCGACCTTTTTATATTACTGTTCTTAATTAAACCTTTTTCCTTTTCTGTTGTCGAACCCCCCACCAAAAAAAGAAAAGAAATAATGTTCACTGAAAAGCCTGATATTAATTTGATTGGTTCCTCGAAGCTTTTTCATATTTTTCTATTGTAAAATTTTCTGTATGAATTATTAAATTCTTTCTCGGCACTTTTGGCATTTAAAACCTTAAATATTTAAGAGATAGAAATTTCATCAGAACCATTTTGTGATTGCCATTCATTCTTTGCAGGTTCCTTTATTCAATGTACCCACTTATTTGTGTTGCTGCTTCAGCTGTTATTGAAAGCTTTCCTGATCTATTTCGGGATAACTATAATCCCCATTATAATTCTCTGCTGGTTAAGGTGCGCTTTTTCATATTTCTTATATAATGTTCTCTGCCTCCCTCAATAAGTCATCATTTATTCTCAACTTTGGTTGCTTGCATACACAGACGGCCTAAGTTCTTAGACCTGTGGCTCTAAGCATCATTTTAGCTGCCTCACATTCTCGTACATTTTCTTTGATTAATGGCTACTCTGCTCCTTTGGAGATTTACAAGCATTTGGAGCACCATGATGATTCTGGAACAGGTATATATTGTTTTACTGGGATGTATGATCATATTGATCTTGAATTCTTGATAAAGTAGAAAGCATTGCGGCAAACCTGTTTTGATTTGAAAAAAGTAGATTGCAAAAACAGTATTCAAAATTCACATTATACTTGAGTAACTCGACAATGCTGATAGTTTGCGACGACAATCTTATGATTCTAGAAAAGGCAGGAGCCAGTTATAAAAAATAAAAGCTGATGTGTTGCTGACTATACCACACAGAATGATAAATGACCTTGTTTCCTTTGTACTTCGTTTTTGAATTCAATTATTCATTAGAAAACAGTTATAAAAAATTCTGAAGTTCTTGTTGGATTTGCCCATTGTCCTTGACTTCATAAACTGTTTGCTACATATTTCCAACTTTTCAAGCCTGATAATTAATATGCTGTTGAATACAATATCCAGATGCATTATGTTGTCAATAGGAGCAATTTTATTTCATAGCACATCAAGGAAATTAAAAGATTTAAGATCAACTTGGTTTCAAGGACTCCGTATATTTGGTATGTCATTTTCTAGAAAGGATTGACAGCTGAGTTTTCTCTTGGATTCTATGTATTGCAGGTACTGTACTTTGTGTTGGAAGTGAACGGCACCGCTTCCCATCATCATTTTTCGTTCCTGATTATGTGGGTGAAGTACGATGGATTGATGATGGGTTCCGTGGTCTTCTTCCATTACCTTTTAATTCTACATTAGGGGGGACTTCAGCAGCACCATCATATTCTAACAATAAGAACAAGGCATCAGATGAGCAATATGTAATATATCCTTTCCTTCATATTTTTCTCAAGCCTACTTTTTTCATCTCTTTTTTCTCATGAAGTATTACACTCACTGTCTACATTTCAGCTCTGGGATATCGAAGCTTGTACTTTTCTTGTCGAGTTGCAGCTTAATCGACCTTACCCTTCTCGTGGAAGTGACTAGTCAACATGGGAGGTAAAATTAATCGTATTTTGTAGTTTCTTTCACTTTTCTTTTGCGCTGACCTCTCGTCCACCCAACCTCCACTTTCCTTGTGTGATTGTACTGAAATCATTATGTACTTCAGCCTGTTGCAGTGTTGCCTTACCTGGACAGGGAGCTCTCACCTGCCCTGTATCGATCATTCTTCATCCCAAATCGGTGGCTGGAGAGGAATGTTTTTGGCAAGTATCAACTGCTTAAAAGAGTAAACAAATGAATACAAGCACAGTAGTTATCTACTTGGTTCTAATAGTTCTGATTTCTTGACTGTGATTATTGAGGGCTTATTAGTTGAGCATTAACCCCTACTTACTACGAAAAGAAGGGGGTGGAGGGAATGAAATGACAATTGACCCCAAATTAGTGATGAGTTTTAACTTTCTGACTAGCAGTAGGTTTATTCTGATTTTGTAGTTTGTTGAATTGCTTGTTGATCTAAGTAAGATATTGTCGATGACTGTATATGCATCTTCTCCTACCTGAACGAGACATTTCCTATAATATCTAGGGTATTTGTTATATGAGATGGATTTTTTGATAGGGTGTGCATGGATTGGGTTAGAGGTCATGATGGAGTACACGATGAAGAGTAGGATTAGAGAATTTAATTTAAGTATTGGGGAATATTTTAATTATGGGGATAATTATGTAATTGACAATATTAGGGGTATTTAGGTTTATTTAAGTTTAGTTAATTAGTTTTTATTTAAAGTTCCTTAGTGGAGTAGGATTAGAAATTATCATATTAGCTAGTTTCCATATTGGAATAAGAATAGGACTAGGAATTACCATATTAGCTAGTTTCCTTAACTTCGTATCCCAAAATCTCTATATAAGAGAGATGATCCATGTGGTTTTGATTAGTTTTTTTTTTATCTTTTTAATTCATTGTTATTATCTCTTTGCCATTGTCATGTCTTGTCACAGGTCAACTTTAGTCTAATTTATGACATAATTTTCTTAACCCGAACCTAGCTTAACCCATGATGGATTATATAAATCTCATTCCTAACCAAACCTGGGTGGAAAAGTAAGTTGTGTTTGGGATGACTTGCGAAATCAATACTCAAATGAGTTGGATTGAGTTCGATTAGGTTGATTTGGGTTGAGTTAGATTCTTGAAGTTTATTTTTCAATTTCAAATGTTAAACATTACCATTAGAATTTTAAAAACATCAAATAATTATATTCGAATTTAAAAATCTTTTGAACATTAAAATTTCAACGGTTTAAACCAACGAAAACGTACTAAAAAATCATCTTACACAAATTTAGACTAATAATATTGTTGATAACTAAACCATACATTTTTGAAGTTTCTCACAAATTAAAAGAAAAAGCATAACCAACCAAATGGAGAGAGAAAGCAATACCATTAACAATCATGGAGGATGAATTGGTTAATCTAGATATTTATTGTACTTTAATATTTAAAATCAGCAAGAGGGGTCAACGAGGCATCAATAGTTTTCAGGCTATTTGAGTCTGAATAGTATAATATCCCTCTTATCATTCCCAGTGAAATGCAAATTCTAATACTAAACCTAGAAATTACAAAGGAAAGGCATGATAAAAATGCAGCAGCTTTTCATCAGAATGGAGACTATTGTCTGTAAATTTCTTCACAATGTAGAACGATCTAATAATGTTTGCTGACCCCATGTTGGCCTGTTGGGAGGACTTTTTCTTGAGCTTTTTTCTTTTGATAGTTTGGATTTCCAAAAGAAGATGCCGTTGATGAGAAATAAAAAAGATTATAAAAAATTCGAGTGCCTGAAGCTGAAACAGTTACTTTTGAAGTAACAAAAAGAAAAGCAATGACGGAAGTGGGAGAGTCAGAGTCAAAATGAGAATTCCATCTTTTACTTATTCAAAACTGTGCAGGAGACTTTTATCTTGCACGGCTCCTAAGTGATAAAAGTAAAGCAGAACCTATATTTTTTTTATTACCTTTCTGTATGTATAAGATTGAATCCATTCTATTTCTAGAACGGATTACTAATCTTACTTTTAGAGGAATCAAGTTCCCTGTCTTTTGTTGGTGTGGGAATCAAGTTCTCAACTTGTGCCAGGTTGAAACCGAGCCTATCGTGTTTCTATTCAAGTTTGCCACCAGTGTTGGAGTTGGTGCTGGGGGACCATTCTTATCAAAGAACAAGATTGGGACAGGCATGTAGGGGTGGAGTATAAGCTTCATGGCATAAAGCTGCAGAAACAGTCATTATTAATGTAATATCCGTAGTTGTTAAAAGTCCAAGGCGCACTTAGACGCAAAAAATACCTAAGCACAAGAGGCAAGCGCGTGTTAGAAGATACCTAAGCGCAAGAGGCGAGCGTGTGTTAGAAGAAAGCAAAGCACAAGTTTATTATAATATGTATAAAATACATATAATTCATATGAAACAAACTATATTAAAAAATCATGAATTTTTAATTTTTATATAACTTAAAATTATTATTTTAATGCGAAAATATTAAAAATATTTTTAGTGTACTATTTCTCTCTAGAGTCCAGACAGTAGACAAAACGGCTAAACAAACGTTTTAGAAATAGAATGCATTGTTGATTGCAGGTTGCAATTATTAAAAAATATTTCAAAAAATTACTTCCACTTTCAGAGTTCAAAAAATTTAATCAATTTTGACAAAAAATGCAACTGGAAACTATACAAATAAATTTTAAAATAAAGCTACTTAAAGAAGAGAGCAAGGTAATAAAACTTCACACAGTTGATTACAAATGTTGGGATTCTAATTCAATTAATCTTGATCACCCAATGAACTTCAAGACCCTGTCATTGGATTCAGAGCTTAAGAAAGCATTGTTGGATGATTTGAATTCCTTCATGAAGGGGGAGGAATTCTACAGAAGAATTGGGAAAGCTTGGAAGCGCGGATACTTGTTATATGGACCTCCTCGAACAGGCAAATCAAGTCTGATTGCAGCCATGGAAAATCACCTGAACTAGGACATCTATGATTTGGATTTAACTGATGTTCACTGCAATTCTGATTTAAGAACATTGTTGCTTAGCTTGTCGAACCAATCTATTCTTATCAATGAAGATATTGATTGCAGTATCAAGCTGCAAAACAGAGAATCAGGGGATGAACCAGCAAACAATGGTCAAAAGCAGGTCAGTTTAAGCAATCTCTTTCTATGTCGGTCTTACTCAATTCTAGGGTATGTTAGGATCCTGGAAATTTTGAAGGAAAGACAAATCGGAAGAAAAATTGTAAAGGAAAGAAAAATGAAAAGTAAGAATATGAACATTTTTTTTTTGTTTGGATGTAAAAGAAAAAGTCACAGAAATATAACAAAATTTAACAAAGCTAATTAGTGAAAAATTCAGGGTTTCAAATGAAAGTTTTCTTTTCTTTTTAATTTAATTTTCCATCAAATTTTCCTTTCTTTCACATTTTCTAGGATCTAAACATACCCCTTAAGGCTATGATTGATAGAAAGAAAAAGCAAGAGGAAAGAAAGGAAGAAGAAAGAAAAGTGAGTGCAAAGCACTTTTCTATCTTTTGAAAGAAAAGGAAAGTGAGGATTGATGTTTTCCTTCAATCCTCTCATTCTTCCATCCACTCCATCTTCTTTCCTCTTCTTTTTCTTTTCTCGCACTTTTCTTCTCTATCAGTCTGAGCCTTAAGCAATCATCTCAAGTTCTTTTAACAGGAATGACACATATCACATAAAAAATCATGAACTAGCTAATAGTATAAGATACTAATCTGATCTCTTTTATGTGATCTTGTCATTTCAAACAGGTGACTCTTTTAGGACTCCTAAACTTCATTGATGGACTCTGGTCATGCTGTGGCGATGAACACGTATAATTGTATTCACAACCAATCATAAAGACAGGCTTGATTCTGCTTTGCTTAGGCCTGGTCGAATGGACATGCACATGCACATTCACATCATATTGTTCAATTTCTGCATTCAAGGAATTAGCTTTGAATTATCTTGGCATTAGCCATCACGATCTCTTTGAAGAGATAGAAGGGCTTATAAGGGAAATTGAAGTCACCCCTGCTGAAGTTTCTGGGGAGCTAATGAAGAGTGCTGATGCTGAAATTTCCCTTCAAGGACTCATCAGATTCCTTCAAACAAAGAAATTAGAGTCCTGAAACTAAGGGGCATGTTGAAGCTAAGGAAAGGAAAAGAAAATGGAAAGATGATCATATAATAGGGAGAGGGAGAGGAAAACGAAGAGGAAGAGGGAGAGGAGGTCTACAAAGAGGGAGGTATGGAAAATAAATGAAGAACAATCACTGAACTAAACCCAGAAATAATGATGGGAAAAAATAGGAAAAGAGACGAAGAAAGTTTTGACAATATTTGTGAAGTTGAGATTCATTCCTTATTTTTTTTATAAAGGGATTGATCCTATTTTAATCATTGATCGCTTTAAGGCGTTATATTAGCAAACAAAATATGTCAGATAATTTATATTTCTTTCAACACAATATATATCTTTCAGACTAATATTTTTCTTCTTCTTCGTTTCAACATAGGTTTTAAATTAACCGTGTCCTTTCTTTTTTTCTTTGTTTCCTGTTATAAATGCAGAAAGAACTGAATTATATTATCAGATATCCAATAGGCAATATTTCAGACTGGAACCTGTCTCAAATCTGATTAGTCAGTATCGGAACCCGCTTGAATCAGATCGGGTCGGGTCAGATGCCCAAAAAAAATGACCCATCACCATCCCTACTACAGAAGGAAGGATCAGGAAGCTTGAAAACTCAGGAACTTGTTGTATGGCGCTCCTGGAACCAGCTTGACTGCAGTCATCTATGGCTTGTATATTACAACAGATGCTACATCTCTGAGTTAAGGCAAATGCTGCTTGGTATGTCCAGCTGATCTATACTTGTAGTTGAGGATATGATCGCACTATCAAGCTAATCGAACCAAGCAATAATTGTCAAAATCTGGTCAGCATAATCTTGTTGTGAATACATTGCAAGACCAGACATACAAAAAAAAATACCAAATGTTGATGACAAAAGGAGGATAAAGGTAGTCCTGTCTTCTTGACCTTCAACGAGGTGGAAACGGTGCTTGATAGTTGTGGGTTTGAAGAAGGTGAGAGTTTTGGACCAGCTTTGCTCCTGTGGTTGTGTTCGTTCGGTACACGTGCACTTATAAGAGAAGTCACTCGGAGTGTAGTGCTTAAACCTTTGAAGAGAATAGTCACTTTTTACAGTGATGCTAAAACAACTCTACGGTCTCAACTGCTCCAGCTCCTTTAAAAAGTCTTTGCTATCTACTGGCGGAACAGTATCTCTCAAAACTTTTGGATCAAAAGAACCACTCCCATTCATTCCAACATGAATAAACTAGATATTACTTTGGAAGAAATTTCATCAAGTCTACTTGTATGCTCTAAATTCAAATATTTCAACTTTACCATGACTCTGAATTGGATTGGCAAACATGGTACTCCAGTATTTGACAGATCCAGGTGTCGTAATAAGGACAAATTTGACAATTGTATTAGACCAATATTATGTTTTAGGTCCAGAACTCTGAGAGCAGGCATAAATTTGAAAAAGTTACTATCAATCATATTCAAACGATTGTTATTGAGAAACAAAGTTGAAAGACCCAAGCATTCAAGCGTCTCTGTCAATCTTTGAATGTAATTTGCCATCAATGATATCCTTTTAACACCCTTACATTTTCCAGCCTCCGGTGCATCAATCAATTGAGCACCTTCCAGTACCAAAAATTTGTCCTTCATTTCCCCAAACTCGTTTGCTATCCAAAAAGCCATGTGGTGGATCACATCATGCATTTTTACGGACTCTCCGTCCTCTTCTAACAAGCATGCATAAATAAGAGTGCCTATAATTTCGCATCCCCAGTATTGAGAGCATTCAACACACTGCAATCATCTAAAACCCCTCTCCAATCCTATAGTATATCAACTTAGTTTTAGAAATAAGAGTCTTTTGGAAATAAAGTGCAATACAAGAAACGTGACCTCATCTCCAGTTGCCTCCTCTGACTCTTCTCTTCTAATCCTTACGACATCTGAACCGTTACATTAACATTTTGTTGCTCCTATCTCCTCTTCAGTTGCTCCCACCACCATTATCCCCATTCTCACTTTTGCTCCTCAAGTTTCAGCCCCTCTCCCAATGGCGCCTTTGCCCTCTTTAGCACCCTGCATCTCCTCTCCACCATCGCCAACTTATCTCGCCCTCACAACTCATCTGACCGAAAATTTAGTGCCTTCCTCTGCACCTTCAAGTTCCACAATCATTCCCTCAACCGATATTGTCGTTTCCTACCCTTTCCTCCACCGTCCACCATTCCATCCTATGATCATTTGTTTTAAAGTTGGTATTTAAAAGCCCAAACACTTGTTCTCTCTTTCCACTACCACATTGTTTTTCTCAAGTAAATAAAGATCCTAAGTGACGAATAGCTATGATTGATGAATTTAATGTTCTCTTAAATAGCCACACTTGTGATCTAGTTCCATATAATCCAATGAAAAACTTAGTTGGTTGTATGTAGATTTACAAGATTAAATATCAGGTTGATCGGTCTATGGAGCGCTACAAAGCGAGGTTGGTTGCTCGTGGATTTCATCAACAACCAGTTATTGACTATCATGAAACTTTTACTTCAGTTGTTAAACCTACTATTATACGCATTGTTTTATCTTTAGCCATTTCTCATGCTTGGGTGATTAGATAACTGGATGTTAAAAATGATTTCCTTCATGGTTACTTTAATGAAGTTGTATACATGAAACAACCTCTTGATTTTGTTGGCAGCATTCGTCCCTCGATGTTTGTAAATTACGCAAAGCTATCTATGGTCTAAAACATACTCCTCGGGCTTGGTATCACTGGTTCTGTTCTTTTCTTCTCTCTCTTGGTTTTTGTTGTAGCCATGCAGAAACTTCTATGTTTGTTCTCAAGTCACCTCATGGTCTTCTTGTTTTACTATTGTATGTTGATGACATTATTCTCACAAGTAATAATACGACCTTTCTATTTAGCTTCATTCATACTTTATCTCAACAGTTTGCAACGAAGGATCTTAGTGATCTTCATTATTTCCTAGGCATTGAAATTGTTTGGTCCACCTCAGGTCTGTTTCTCTCACAAACAAAGTACACCAAAGACCTCTTACTTAAATTCTCTATGTCATTTGCTAAACCGGTCAAAAATCCTCTTCCCTCTAAGTCTCCTCCTTCCCCATGCTGCTGTCATACCCTCTCCTCTCTCTTCCCCCCCAAGCTGTTGTCCCCTCGAGATTTTCACCCTCTCTTCGGTAGCAGTGCGTCACCTTCCTCCTCCTCATCCTCTAACACTCTGTTAGTGTCGTTGTCCACTCCACCAACGGAGTATTTAATCAAAACCAGTCTCGTTGTATCAATCAATTATTATATTTTGTATGTGGGGAAAAGCCACCAACCAATAAAACTTTATAAGTTGTTGATGCCGAAAATCTACTACTGAGCTGGAGATCTGAAACCCTGAGATCTGCACAAAAAGAGAGCGATGAACTGAAGAGTCATCGGAGGAAGAGGGGGGTGGTGCCTCCGAGGACACTTTGATGCCTTTGTTACTGCAATGTTTTGAGAGAGAAAAATGAGGGAAGTGATAGTGCTAGTAGTGTTTTATCTTGAATGAATGAATTGTGTATATTGAAATCTACGTACCTTGGACCTTTTTATAGTGGTTTAGGAAATAAGTTTGTCACGTGCTCAGGAAGACGCAATCCCTGAAATCCCGCTTTCCTTTTGAGGAGTCTTGTTACGTGTTTAGGGACGACGCAATCCCTGAAATCTCACTTCCATTTTTGGCTTGTGAGAAGGCTGTGAGTGATTACGGCTTCATCATTTGCTCCGCTACGTGCCCATCATCATTGTAGCCACGCGTCATCACGTCATTGGAGGGAGAGCTGTCCACGTGTCACCAAACTATTGGAGAGAGAATTCTCTACTAAATCAGAGGTCCCCCACTTCCATAAGTATATTTATGTGCTTGAGGAAGTATAATGGAGATTTGTGCCATTGGATGCGTGCTTCGGCCTGTGAAACACGGGATCGAGTATATGAGGCTCAATCAAAATGCTAAGCCTTACAGACGTGGGACCGAGCATATGAGCAGCAGTCAAAAGGCTCGGCCTTGGAGATATGGGACCGAGCATATGAGCCTCAATCAAAATGCTCGGACTTGGAGGCATGAGACCGAGTATATGAGCTTCAGTCAAAATGTTTGGCCTTGAAGACATGGGATCGAGCACATGAGTCTCAATCAAAATGCTCGGCCTTAAAGATCTTCGGCGGGGAGTGGGCCTGCATAGTTTCTTGGTCTGTCTTCCATTCTGTTGGGCTTATAGTAAACTTTTGAGCCCTTTTCTGTTTTGGGCCTATAAGGGGCCTTTGGGAAATTTCTTTTTTTTTGGGCCCGCAAAAAGCTTTTGGGCTGTTCTAGAACACGCTGTGGAGACATTCAATGCTGCAGCATTGGGCTATTCTAGAATATTATGTGGAGGAATTTAATGTTATAGCGTGCACTGTCGTTTTGGGAAGTGTAAAGGCGACGCATGCACTTAACGGTATAACTTCAGCCGCCTTAGGGAATGAATAGGCTGCCTTGGGGAATAAAACGGTGCAAACATTCCTGGATTATGCCAAACGTCGTGTATTTACAGTTGGGGTGGAGTTAATTTCCCTTGTTAATCACGCTTAAACTTCTATATAAGAGAGAAGTTTCTTCTCATTTCTTCACTTTACTTCATTTGTATTTAGAGAGAAAACTTTGAGAGCCCTCGGAGCCAGTCAAAGTTTGAGAGCCCTCGGAGTGTGCATGGAGTTTGAAATCCTTTGGTTGTGTGGAGGTGGATCGAGGTGTAGAGCTTGCTCGGAGTTGGATTTGAACTGCTCGGAGTTACTTCTGTGGTGATCTACTTTGTTGGTGAGTTATTTCTCTTCTCACTTTTACAATGTCTTTCGTAAGTAATTATCATGATAGGTCTAGATATAGTGATAGTGGTAGTGAGGAAAATCAGGCACTATCTAGGGAGTTGAACGAGGCTATGGGTTTGGACCGAGCCTCTAGTGAGGTTGAGGCCTCAGGGGGTGATGATGCTCGAGAGGGACCATTGGCAATTGTTCCCTATGAGGGAGAGGAGGAGGAGGAGGATGAGAAAGAGGATTCTTCTGTTAGGCTATGTGTGGAGCCTGGTGGTTTTTTTTTATTTGTCCAATCTGGTCTTTTCAACACTGTTTGGTATCTATTTTATTTTAACTCGGAAATATAAGGGTTTCATCTTATTCTTTTGATAGGGTGAGTGAGCCATCCTTTTTTTTTTTGTGAATACTATGAGGCATGTCTAGGGGTGAGACCTCATTGTATTGTTCTTCAAGACATAGTGAAATCGCTGCAACTCCGTGGACGTAACCCGAGTTTGGGTGAACTACGTAAATCTGTGTGCTGTGTGTTTGTCTTTGATTTATTTCTATTTTATTCGCTATATTTGCATCTCAAGATCCGTGGGGATAGGATAGTTTATCCCTAACAACTGGTATTAGAGCTATCGGTTTTTGCGTGGGAGCGATGGCCAGAGAAGAAGGAAAGACGACATGAATCGAGAAATTCAATGGCACAGATTTTGGGTATTGGAGGATGCAAATCGAGGATTATCTCTATGGGAAGAAATTACATTTGCCTCTGTTAGGGGCAAAGCCAGACAGTATGAGAGAAGACGAATGGAATCTTCTTGATAGACAGGTACTGGGAGTTATTCGATTAACTCTATCAAGATCAGTTGCGCACAATGTTATGAAGGAGAAGACCGCCAAGGATATGATGGCAGCTTTGCCCAGTATGTATAAAAAACCGTCAGCTAACAACAAAGTGCATTTGATGAAAAAGTTGTTCAATTTGAAGATGACAGAAAGTACCCTTGTTGCGCAGCATCTGAATGAGTTCAATACAATTGTTAATAAATTGTCCTATGTTGGGATTGATTTTGATGATGAGATCCGTGCTTTAATTGTTTTGGCTACTTTGCCAAACAGTTGGGAAGCCATGAGAATGGCGGTGAGTAATTCTACAGGGAAGAATAAACTCAAATATGAAGATATTCGAGATTTAATTTTAAGCGAGGAGGTTCGCAAGAGAGATGCGGGTGAAACCTTGGGTTCTGGTTCCTCTTTAAATCTTGAGACAAGAGGTAGAGCACAGGATAGAAATTCCAATCGGAGTAGATCAAAATCCAGAAGAGGAGGTAGGAGTAAATCCAGATCTGGACGACAACTGGAATGCTGGAATTGTGGCAAGACTGGCCACTTTAAGAAAAATTGTAGAGAACCGCAGAAGAAAATGAATGAGAACGATGCTGCAAATGCTGTGACAGAAGAACTACAGGATGCCCTATTACTTTCTGTTGATAGTCCCATTGACTCTTGGGTTTTGGACTCAGGAGCTTCTTTTCATACCACTGCACACCGAGAAATCATGGAGCATTATATGATAAGTGATTTTGGGAAGGTATATTTGGCTGATGGAGAAGCCTTTGTTATTGTGAGTGGTTGATACAAAAAGTGCGACATGTTCCAAAATTGATGAGGAACTTGATCTCTATAGGACAGCTTGATGCTAAAGGTCACACAGTGACATTTGGGGCTGGTACTTGGAAGATTACAAAGAGAGCATGGTAGTGGCTCGTTGAACAAAAACGGGTACTTGGAAGATTACAAAGGGAGCCATGGTAGTGGCTCGTGGAACAAAAATGGGTATTATGTACAGGACCTCAAGTGTGAGAGATACTATTGCAGTGGTTGATGCAAAAGTTGATACAAACCTATGGCACCGCAGGCTTGGTCACATGAGTGAAAAAAGGATGAAAGTGATGTTATCTGAAGGGAAACTGTTAGAGTTGAAATCCTTTGACTTTGATTTGTGTGAGAGCTGCATTCTTGGGAAACAAAGAAAGGTCAGTTTCTTGAAAGGAGGTAGAACTCTAAAGTCTGAAAAATTGGAGTTGGTACACATAGATTTGTGGGGAGCTTCCCCGGTTGCATCTCTTGGAGGTTCGCGGTATTATATCACATTTATTAATGACTCAAGTAGGAAGGTATGGGTTTATTTTCTGAAAAATAAATCTGAGGTATTTGAGACCTTTAAGAAATGGAAGGCCATGGTTGAGACTGAAACAGGTTTGAGGGTAAAATGTTTGAGGTCTGATAATGGTGGAGAATACACAGATGGGGGTTTAGAGAATTTTGTGGTGTTAATGGGATTAGGATGGAGAAGACTATTCCTGGGACACCACAGCAGAATGGCGTGGCTGAGCGCATGAACAAGACTCTCAATGAGCGTGCTAGAAGTATGAGGTTGCATGTTGGGTTGCCAGAAACTTTTTGGGCCGATGCAGTTAGCAGAACAACTCACTTGATAAATCGAGGTACCGTTAGTTCCTTTGGATTACAGGATACCTGAAGAGGTATGGGGTGGAAAGGAGGTAAACCTTTCTTACTTAAAAGTTTTTGGTTGTTTATCTTATGTTCATATTGACTCTGATTCTCACAGTAAACTAGATGCTAAATCCAAAAAATGTTTCTTTATTGGCTATGGTGATGAAGCTTTTGGTTATCGGTTTTGGGATAATCAAAATCGAAAAATCATCAGGAGTAGAAATGTGATTTTCAATGAACAGGTTATGTACAAAGACAGGTCAAGTGCAGAATCTGTTGTTACAAGGCTAGAACCAAAAAAGTCTGAGTTTGTTGACTTGGATGAATTTTTTGAGAGCACAGTGCAGAGTAGAAGTCAAGAAAATGATGAGAATATAGACCCACAGGTAGAACAGTGTACGCTCATAAGTGCTGTCCGAAGGTCTTCTAGGAACATTAGACCTCCACAGTGGTTCTCACCATCCTTGTTCTATATTTTGTTGACTGACAGTGGTGAGCTAGAATGTTATGATGAAGCTTTGCAGGTTAAAAATTCTAGCAAGTGGGAGTTGGCCATGAAGGATGAGATGGACTCACTGATGACGAATCAGACATGGGAACTGACTGAATTGCTAGAAGATAAGAAAGCTTTACATAACAAATGGATGTACAGAGTAAAAGAAGAGCATGATGGTAGCAAGCACTACAAGGCCAGATTTGTTGTGAAAGGGTTTCAACAGAAAGAGGGTGTTGATTACACAGATATTTTCTCTCCAGTTGTGAAGCTAACAACAATCAGGCTGGTACTGGGAATTGTGGCTGCAGAGAACCTACATCTTGAGCAGTTAGATGTGAAGACATCATTTCTTCATGGTGATTTGGAGGAGGATATTTATATGCATCAGCCACAAGGATTTGCAGTGCAGGAAAAGGAAAATCGGGTTTGCAAATTGAGAAAGAGTTTGTATGGGTTGAAACAAGCTCAAAGACAATGGTACAAGAAGTTTGATAGCTTCATGTGTAGCACTGGGTTCACAAGGTGCCAGGCAGACCATTGTTGCTATGTTAAGAGTTTTGACAACTCTTATATCCTATTACTGTTGTATGTGGATGATATGCTCATTGCAGGGTCTAACATTGAAGAGATTAATAATCTCAAGAGGCAGTTGTCAAAACAGTTTTCAATGAAGGATTTGAGTGCTGCAAAACAAATCCTTGGTATGAGAATCATCAGAGACAGAGTCAGTGGGACCTTGGAACTTTCACAAACAGAGTATGTGAAGAAGGTTCTCAGTCGATTTAGCATGGATAGTGCCAAACCAATGAGCACACCTTTGGCTAGTCATTTTAGACTATCTAAGGATCAGTCACCAAAAACAGAGTAGGAGCAGGACTACATGAGTAGGGTTCCCTATGCCTCAGCTATTGGAAGTCTTATGTACGCCATGGTCTGCACAAAACCGGACATTACACATGTAGTGGGAGTAGTGAGTAAGTACATGAGTAATCCGGGAAAAAAACATTGGGAGGCAGTCAAATGGATCCTGAGGTATTTGAAAGGCACTTCAGATACATCTCTGTGCTTCACAAGGGCAAGTTTAAAACTGCAGGGTTTTGTGGATGCGGATTTAGCTAGTGATGTTGATAGCAGGAAGAGTACTATAGGGATTGTGTATACTCTGGGTGGTACAGCTGTAAGTTGAGCTTCTAAGTTGCAGAAGATCGTTGCTCTCTCTACTATAGAAGCTGAGTATGTAGTCATAACTAAAGCTGGGAAGGAAATGGTTTGGTTAAGGGGTCTCTTGGATGAGCTGGGCAAGAAGAATGAGAGGGGTACTCTACATAGTGATAGTCAGAGTGCTATTTTTCTTGCTAAGAATCTGGTGTTTCATTCCAGGACGAAGCATATACAGCTGAGATATCACTTTATTCGCTCTCTTCTCGATAGTGAACAGTTGGTACTGGAGAAGATTCATGGAACTGAGAATCCAGCAGATATGTTGACTAAGGGTGTCACTGCTGAGAAATTGAAGCTGTGCTCAACTTCAATTGGTCTTCAAGGTTGAGGACAGGTGATTGAGTTGCGGCGATGGTTGCTTTGTTTGAAGGCATGTGGTGCTTAGTGTTGATGATTGGACCAGTTTCCAAGTGGGAGATTGTTAGGCTATGTATGGAGCCTAGTGGTTTTTTTTTTATTTGTCCAATCTGGTCTTTTCAGCACTGTTTGGTATCTGTTTTATTTTAACTCGGAAATATAAGGGTTTCATCTTATTCTTTTGATAGGGTGAGTGAGTCGTTCTTTTTTTTTTTGTGAATACTGTGAGGGGTGTCTAAGGGTGAGACCTCCTTGTATTGTTCTTCAAGACATAGTGAAATCGCTGCAACTTCGTGGACGTAATCTGAGTTTGGGTGAACCACGTAAATCTGTGTGCTGTGTGTTTGTCTTTGATTTATTTCTATTTTCTTCTCTATATTTGCATCTTAAGATCCGTAGGGATATGGTAGTTTATCCCTAACATCTTCTTCTGAGGATGAGGAGGATAATGTCCTTATTGAGCTTAGGGGTGACTGAGGGTGGAAGAAAGGGTATAATGGTCATACGGGCAAATTTTGTGCCGAATAAGCTCAAAGTAGAGGAGCTCGAGGTTCTTAGGCGTGAATACCGGATTCCAGAGGAGTATATTTTGACGAATTCTGGTGTAGGGGAGAGGGTTTGCAATGTCCTTCCAAGCTAAAAACCCTTTGAGATATGCATTTATGCTCAACACCTGAAAGCTAGGCTTAGATTCCCTTTTCACCCTTTCTTCTACCTGGTGCTGAGATATTTGGACATTGCGTTGTGTCAATTGGTGCCTAACTTCGTGCGTCTGATCATGATGTTCATATATATTTGCACGGATGTGAAGGGACTGATGAACATCAAAGTTTTCAAAGATCACTTCCAGATTAGCAAGCACGGTCAGTATGGCTGGGTAGTAATTAGTTCTAGGGCCACTGAGGGGTTGCTGAAGAAAAAATCCATGTCCAAAGTTTGAGAGCCCTTGCATTACCTCCTCTACAAATACAGCTTCTAGACCTGGGAATACAAGAGCACACACCTATATACAATATACATCTACACAAATATATGTATGTATTTATAGATAAATGTTCGTGAATGATTTATTAAAGAATGTTATTATGATTTTTGCCTTTTTCTTTCATTAGAATTCACCTTCTCTACCGATATGTATGCTGGTGCTCTTTATGGGGTTGTGTTTGGTAACTATAATGTGAGATTCAGTGTTTGATTTTGAAGAATGAGAAGCTCAATATTCATACTTGTATATATTTATGTGTATATTTGGGTTTTCTTTGGAGATGGACTTGAAATTTATGGGAGAAAAATTAAGAAAATGAAAGGAAATAGAATGCACTATGTTTTCTGTTTGGTTTGATGTTTAAAGACATGATTTTTGTGTTAATTAAGCCAAGAAATTCGAATCATAATTAAATTAATAGAATTCATGTTTCCAGGATAATGACAATTCTGAAATTTCTATTTATATGTTTTTTCTTTCTTTTGTAAATATTTTACGCAAAACGAATTTCCGTTTTTGAGATGTAAACTTTCCGTTTAACTGGTTTTCAATGTAGCTTGAGCATGATCAAATGCATAGCTTGAGTTCTATTGCATGACCAATATAAATGGAGTTATCAGTCTTTGCTCCACTGGAACCTGCCCATTGTTTTGTTTTTTGAATAAAAAAAAGCTGAACCTAGACCCACTTTTTGCTATTTGTTTGAATTTTTCTTTTCTTTGTAGCTGTGTTAGATATTCTTTCTATAGATATTATTACCTTTTTTATGTTCCCTTGACTCCCATTTTTCCCTGAAACAGTGGGCCATGACTCATGAATCTTATGATGATGTTTGGTAACAGTTTTTAATTTTCAGTGTTCGAAAACTGTTTTCAAAAAGAGTTTTTAAAAATAGTTTTTAATTTTCAGTGTTCGAAAACATGTTTGGATAACAGTGTTCGAAAATTGTTTCCAAAACAGTTTTCAGTGAAATATTGTTTGGATAATCAGTTTTTGAAAACTGTTTTGGAAATAGAAAACTGTTTGGATATCACTTTCTTGTAATTGTTTTCAGTTTTCAGTGTTCAGTTTAAATTTTAATATCTAAAATTAATTTTTTTTCTCATATTTACTATATACAATTTTTTAAGCACACACCAAATACTTGGAAATAATTAATATTATTTTATTTTTAAAATGTTAGTATTTTTTTTGTATCATCGATCAAATATGACAACACTCTTCCCCTAGTCATGTCATGTCATGTCATGTTTGTTTGTTAAATAAATTCTTAAAATAAAAATAAAATATACAATACAACTTTTACAATTTGATAAAATTTGAACAATTAACCCATCAAATACAATATTCACGTTTGTTCAATATCTAAAAGATGACATACTTTTATTCTTAAAAATAAGATAGTTGAGGACAACTTTAAGATACAATATTCATTAATCAAATACAACTTTGATAAATTGATAAAATGGAAATGAACGACCCAAAATTCTTCCTTCAAATGGGTTTGCCTCAACTGCCCAATTTGGTTGGTTTGCCATCCTCACATACTATAAGTCAAATAATATATCAATATGTGAAATATATTCTTAAGAAACTAAAACATAATTCAGTAACTAAAAAAAACTAAATTAACATAAATAAGGACGTTAAATTAACTAAATCTTACCGACACAGATTAACATGATTACCATATATTAAATCAAATACCAAAACGGTCTGCCCACATTTGATTGGCAATAAGCTCACGAGACGCAGCCATAGCTGTTGCACAGGCATCAGACAAATCAACTGTATAATTATTTGTCAATGTGCTCGACCCTCCTTTGCTTTCTGCTTCATGGCCCTCTGCTTTCCATTCATTAAACAGTTGATCACTCTGAGAACACTGGCGTACAAAATAATGTACGACACAACAAACAACAACTATAAGAGGTTGTTTAGTAGGCTTGATCTAGGCATCGATTTTAAAATTGGAAAGCACGCCTTTAAGACCCCAAAGCAACGTTCTATAACATTCCGTAGAGATGAGTGCCTATAGTTATATAGTTCTCTATAACCCGTTGGTTGTCTTGTTCTACCTTGATATTCATTTAAGTGATACCGTTCACCCCTAAACGGTGGAAGAAAACTGGTTGTACATGGATAACCGGAATCCACCAAATAATACTCACTTATAAGTCATACAAATTCTCTTAGTACATATCAATCAATTAGTATATAATTTCAAATTAGTACTAAAATATATTTACCATTAGTAAGCGAAGGAAATTGAGCATCTGATCGAGTTAAAGCGTCCAAAAGGACTCGTGAATCGTTAGCTGTACCTTCCCACCCACTATACATGTATGTGAATTTCATGTCGAATGAACATGCACACATCACATTCTGTGTGACAACCGATTTTCTACCCCTATAACTGGTAGCTTTTTCTGCTGGCGCCCATGCACTGATGTGCGTTCCATCAATTGCGCCATTTCTGGCGAACCATTAAATTGCATATGATTAGACTCAGTTTGGTATTATATATTGTATATAAAAAGCTAAATTAATAAAACGAAAATCAAGTATATGGTACATTACCTTAAAATAAGGGTAAAACCTTCGATCATGTCTCATTTGTTGAGGCACCACGTGATCATTTGATGAACGTATTATGTGCTTCGCAAACTTGTTCATTGCTCTCATCACTGTCTTAAAATGCCGATTAATTGTTTCTAATGAATGTTGAAACCGATCAGCTACAACTCTGTGCCCCACATTGTGCCCCACAACAAACAAGAAAATAGCCATAATTTCCTCTACTGTGACATCCCTTGAGTCTTCTATATAATTATATTGCTTCAATGTGTTACATAAGTGCATAAATGTTTCTTTGTCCATGCAAAACAATTCATAAACTACCTCTGAACGACCATTTAACAATTCGGTTATATATTCATGTCCATTGAGTCGTGATGTTCGCATAGGTAATTTATTCATAAATTGTTCATCATATTCGGCAAACATAGGAAGCATTAACAATGAGAGCATTTCATACTCATCTTCAGCAGATGAACTTGATGAATTAGATTGGCTACCACAATTATTGGGGTCTGAATTGTCCATTTCTTAACCTAAACAAAAAAATAAGTCTCATTATGGTTATCATGTAGTATAGTTTATATTCCACAAATCTAAATAGATTGAAGTTTAATTCTATTTTTTTTTTAAAAAATTGACAGCACTTCCTCTATTTTCTATGAATTATCAAATCTAGTTATACCTGTATACACAATTCCAATCATTCAAATATAATTAGACCTATATACACAATTCTAATCATTCATATTACAACAATACATGGAATGTCAAACGCATAAGTTTAATCCAAAGAAATAACATAACATCCATAAACTAAAAAAAGTAATAAAAATATTAAGTACAAACATAAACACACAGCAACTAACAAATAGTATCCTAAACACACAAGTATAATTTAAACCCAAAGGCAATGTCTCCAACTTTTAACCAGTCTTAGCTAACCACGCATTATTCCTCTCTAAAGGCATTTTAATGAATGCCTCCCTCAACTCAAAATTACCTGTAAATTTCTCTAATGCCTTCAAATACGTGTCATCATCCACCCGATTTTCCATTTCATCAAGTACTTTCAAACATGCTGCAACTAAATAATCAGCAGAAACCATCGAACTTGTTACCTCAGCGCTTTTCTCTCTATACCTCTCAGCCCTAGCCAAAGAAGCTTCTGTCGTTGCTTTTGTGGCCTCCATGAAACAGGCAAAAACTTCACTCAATTGATTATTTCTAGTTTCCTTCTGTTTTTTCTTTTCATTGATTTTAGACCGCTTGGCAGAACGTTCAGGCGGAGTGGGCTGAATGGGCTGAGTGCTTGGGCTTTCAAGGTCAACCAGAGTATTTGGGTCATCTGAGTTACCAAGGCCATCAACATCAACATCTACATGTATGCCACTATTGAGAAAAGCTTCATGCAATGCATTCTCCTCATCGGAATTAGGTGGATCTTAGGTTGAAGCATGGTGAAGAATTCCTATGGCGGTTGACTTGTTAAAGATTATCCCTAACAATTTGTAGTGTTCACAGCCTTGCTTACGAAATTGGGAAGCTTTTGGGTGTGCCTGAAAAAAAAAATATCGATATAAAAGTAATTATCAATTTAAAAGAAAGTTTGGTAAGATAAATCCACACTATGTAAGACTAGGGAGAAAGACAATACCCGAATGTAATTTTCCCAAGTCTTATCTAAGGCTGTGACAGTATTACTTTCAGCATTCCAACCAAACCCAGTTTGTTCAAGCAATTGACTAAACAGGCGGTCTTTCAAATGCAATCTTTGAAATTTCTCCCTCAATTATTTCAATATAAAGACCTTGTTGGTCTTCAAATTCAATTCTTTTAGAACGATATCCCAAATCCTTCTATGAAACACACCATCTTTCATGTTTCCTTTGTTTACCTCAATAACCATGATATCGATAAAACATTTCTCTCTCTCAGAGCCCCATAAAGATATATAAATGCTTTCAGAAGCCATCTACAATAAAAGTGACAGTAACAGTTTATTATTGAACAATAAAAACTAACCGACTATTTTAAAACAAATTAGCTTATTTACAACAAGACAAGCAACCCAAAAATATTAATGAATTCTTGCATTTGGAAAAAAAATACCTAAATAATTCACAATACAAAAAAAAAAAAATAAAAAAGGAAGGGAAGAAAAAGGGTTGGTTCCAGTGTTATCAGAACCCAAAATAGAAGGCCAGACTTGGTTGCATGCATCTCTCCTATTCTCAATTTCCCAAATTGAAAAAGGCCAAATAGTAAGTGGGGGTTATGAGGCAAAGGAACAGAAAAAGTAAAAGAGTTCACAAGCAGTAATAACAATCACGTAGAATTCACTCATCATTCATATCATTCATCAATGATCCTTTCTGTAAACACATTCACTCATCATTTGGTCAAGGAGCTCAAATGAATAAAAAAAAGGAAGAAAAAAGTGGTGTTTCCTTCTCCATGGAAAGGAGCCTATGCAGCTTATCTAAGGCATGCTTGTTTCTTTTTCCAGCCAATTCACCCAATGCAAACTCAACAAGTCTTGTTTCAAAAATCTTGCACACACCATCCTACCAGACATTGATCTGGTAATTAGCCTACATCTTTTACTGCATTATTTAACATAAATTGACACTAGATTGCATTCCAAAAACATATGGTTAATTTTCACCTTCATACATTTTAATTTCAAAATGGTTGCTGTTTAATGGCTAACATGATAGTGATACTGTTAGCAAAATGCAAGATCAGGATCCAACATCACAAAAAGTTGATTTATCTAATCTCAGGTTTGTTGTTGCCATAGCATTCGGATATACTAATTCTATCCAACCACCATGGCAACTAAACATACAACAAAAAAACTCAAATTTAAAAATAAAAGTCTAAGAAATAAACATATCAGGTTCAGTACAATGTAAGCAATAATTTGAATTCTTTCAAGTTTTTAAATGAATTACCCATCACCCTCAAAGTGTTAACCACTTCTCTAGTCTACACTGTAAGCAGAACAGCTGTGTATTATAACACATTTGTGAGGAAATGTGAACCTCCAATAGTCCCTATAAGTGGTTATTCACACAAAAAGTAGGATCCACTTCTCTCCCTAATTTTAATTTGTTTTCAAAAAATAATAGCAAAGTCAGAAAGCAAGAAAAGATGAGGATGAAATTTTTCAATAAAAAAATGGTCTAAAAAATTACCTAACAAACAAATTTTTAAAGATGATAAGCTCTCCAAGTGAATACAGAAGCTAAATCTCCTCAACGGGAATCAAACGATATTTTATAAACTCAGGTATCTTCAAAAGAACTACCAAGATAAGAAAACCATTTTTATAGTTTTAAGCATTCTTTGTGACAATTAAAACTATTTTACCACGTCTTCAAGAAATCCATTTTGGACATTACTAATTAACAATGTCAATGGATGTTCATGTCATAGAAAAGATCCCCTAACCCACATCACCCTCTCCCCTTAAAAAAAAAATAAAAAATAAAAAAGAGCACATTCACTGACCTCGACAGAGCTGCAAGTCCTTACTGGTGCTTACAACAGACCTGAATTCAACCTGCAGAGGAGAACAAAAATGTGAGAAACACCAAAAATAAAAGAAAAGTGACTGAGCACAAGCTTTAGCCAGTCTGCACCTTCGAGCTGCATCTCCATCCAATTTCTATAGTCTACCAAAAATGGCCAGACATTTATTGTGTCATTTTTACTGCTAGCTTGTGGATATAGAAAACAGAACACAGTGATCAATACCCTTGAAAAATAATTTTCATTTCTATTCTATCCTCTTTCTCATTGCAGTGAAAGCGATTTAGAATCTTAGAGCTACCAGCATTTCACAATCAAACAATCCTAATAGATAATCCAAAATCATTTCTTTTCCCACCTTATTTTGGGAAACCAAACAAACTATTAATCTTCCATATATCAATTGAAAAACAAAAGAAATAGCCTCTCAATCGGGCAAAAATGAAAAGAAAGATAACATTTTTCACTGAAATGTGAGCATACTTATTTTTGTTCTCACGAGAAACAAAATAATATCCTGAATGAAAGGAAACCCATTTAGGGAAGACAAAGGAGGATTAAAAAACAAAGAGGGGAAAATACAAAAGGTAAAGTGAAATCCTAATGAATAATCAGCATAAATATATGCCAACAGACAAACCCTAGAAATGCACAAAGCAAAACCAAAATCAAAACCCCACAAAACTTGAATTGAACCACAAACCCCAAATCCCAATATTCAAAACCAAAACTCATTTCTTAATATAGCTTATTACAAGCAACAAAGAAACAAAGCACAAGCAAAGACAACACAGAAACCTGATTGTATCCATAAATAGGAATTAGCATTAGCGTTAAGAGTAAATTGGAAATATTACAAGAATTAAAGAAACAAGAAAATGTTACAGTTAAATAAGAAGATGATAAAAAACTACCTGGAGAAGGAGAGACTTCGAGTCAAAGAGTTTCCTTGAAGGTGAGAGAGTTACCAAGAAAGGTAAAGCAAAGTCTTGGGTCTGCAGTCTATACAGTTTCTCTCCTCTCTTCTTGGTTTCTTCGAGGTCGTCACCGTCGTGATTTGTTGAAGAGGAAAGGAGAGAGACCCAGTTAGAAAGTGAAAAGAAAGGAAATAGGGAGAGAGAAGATGAAGGCGTTGCAGAGAGAGGGAGAGCTCTGTGAAGGAGAAGGTGAGGTCGCGAGAGAGACAGAGGGAGAGATCTGTGAAGGAGAAGGTGAGGTCGCGAGAGAGAGAAGAGGTCTGTGAATTGGGAAAGTGAGAGTGAAAACTGAATTCAGACCGAAAATGCCGTTTAGTAGTGTCAAAAAATCAGTGTTTGAACAGCTAGTTTTACAAAACTCTGTTCAAACACTGGTTTTGAACACTGTTGGCCAAACAATCACGCTAGGGTTTGAACAGTATTTTCAGTGTTTGAACACTGAAAAGGGTTTTTGAAAACCCGCCCCAAACAAGCCCTTGATTTGTCATTCCTGCTGCGGTTAGAGCTTCCTTTTTATGCTGAAACTATCCTTAATTCCTTATGGTGGTGATACTTACTAAATGTATCAATAAATAGTTAACTGGTTGAAAAAGTACAAATTTCTTTGAGATAGTTAACCGAGAGATTGATCACTATTATGTACCTCTTGCAGTTCCTAATTTGCACTGCTGTCATATTTATACATCTTTTTCCATGAACTAGTGGGTCGACCAGCTTCCTGGTTCTTTGGTGAGGAAAAAGTAAGAATTGTCGGGCCTTCTGAAATGCTATTTTTCTAAAGGCTTCATGATTTCGCACAATATTTATTTGTGCATTCTTATCATACTTACAGGTTAGAGTTTTCTATGCGGTAAGACTCTTTCTTGGTTTCCTCTCCGTTATATCGGATGCTGTTATGATAGTAGCGCTTTCCAGAAAGTACAGAAAACGTCTCGCTTCTTATGCACTTGCGATGCTTTGCTTAAAAAGTGGGTGCTTCTTCGCTAGCACAAGTAAGTGGGCCATTTTCAGTTCCCTTTGTTGTTTTACAAAAGACCTTTTTATGTTCCTTGCTTCATGTTTCGGTATAGATTTTCCACTTATGCATTCTTTATCAGTTAGCCAAATTAATTATCTGCAATTCCACTTCATCATACTACGTTTGAATTTGTTTCCTGGATGTTTTATATGTTTCCTATGCTTATCAATTTCTATTTTTCCTGGAATTTCCTAATGTCTGTTGTTCTGAAATTATTTTTCAGATTTTCTTCCCAGTTCATTCTCTATGTATGCAATGAGTCTGTCATCAGGATTGTTCCTACTCGAGAAACCTGCTATGGCTGTTGTAGTTGCAACTGTTGGAGTAATCATTGGCTGGCCGTTCTCAATCTTAGCCTTTTTGCCAGTTACATTTTACTCTTTAGCTAGGAGATTCAAACAAGCATTTCTTTCCGGTGCTGTCACCTCTATTTTTCTTCTTGGGAGTTAGTTTAGACACCAAATTAGATTGTCTTGTATACACTTTCTGGAGCTATCATTTATATTCCTTAATTTATTAAATGGATTTAGCAGATTTATACGTATGTCAATTTATTTATATTATTATTCGATAATAAATTAGTGTTCTTCTCCAAGTAATCTCAGTACTCGTTGATTACTACTACTACAGAAGATGGACGTCATCTGTTTTGAATCTGTTGATATATAATGTCTTAGGAGGTGGTGAGAACCATTTGTACAGGACTGAAGGGCCATTGTATTTTTTGAGGAATAGATTTAACAACTTCAACTTTTGTTTTGTTCTTGCTTTGTTTTTCCTTGCAATTTTGCCAATTGCAAGGAAAAAGTATGCCCCGGACCTGCTGATTGTGGTCTCACCTCTTTATATTTGGCTGGCATTTATGCCATTGCAGCCACACAAAGAAGAAATGTTTTTGTCTTTTTTGCATATATCTTATTATTGTCTTCCTTCCCTACATTTTAATACTACTGTTCTTAATTAAACCTTTTTCGTTCTCTGTTGTCCAACCCCCCACGAAAAAAAGAAAAGAAATAATGTTCACTGAAAAGCCTGATATTAATTTGATTGGTTCCTCGAAGCTTTTTCATATTTTTCTTTTGTAAAATTTTCTATATGAATTATTAAATTTTTTCTCGGCACTTTTGGCATTTAAAACCTTAAATATTTAAGAGACAAAAATTTCATTGGACCTGTTAATGTATTATATGGGTTTAGTCTCACATTCGTTGTGTATAGCTTTGTCTCTCCTATTAGCTTGTATAAATAGGATAGCTCCCTTGTAAGTAAATCACACCATTCAATACAATTCTTCTCTTTGTATTGTCTCACTTCCTCTCTTAAATTCAACATGGTATCAGAGCCATAATGGTTCTCGGTATATTAAGAGTTGAGTATGCTCTGTGATTGCCACTATTAGTGGATCCTTCACATCAGAAAAACTTCTAGTATATCATTTTCATACCTGTCGGGTCATCACTATAGTCGGAGTCTCATTCTCCATCGACATCATCTCTGCCGCCGCTCCTGTTTCAGACACGCAGCTGCCACGTCAGCGCCACATCAATGACACGTCAGCGCCACGTTACTCATTGATTGCCACATCATCAGTTGACCACCACATCACCGGTTTCTTGGAGGTTCACCTTCCTCTTTGCTCCTATGGTTGAATCGGACTTACCCCACAGATAGAGCACACACCAGAAGCCCTTATATTGCAAGTATTGTCATTCACAAGGGCATGAATTGCTCAAATGTCCTTCTCGCCTATGTAAAGTCTGCAGAGAACCGGGTCACTATCTTTCAGACTGCCCTAAACTTCCACACCAGAAGCCCTTATATTACAAATATTGTCATTCACAAGGACATGAATTGCTCAAATGTCCTTCTCGCCTATGTAAAGTCTGCAGAGAACTGGGTCACTATCTTGCAGACTGCCCTAAACTTCCATATGAAAATCAGTCAAATGGGAACCGAGATCGCTCTCGAGGCTCATACAATCGGCTCTATTCCAAGCCAAAGAATACTGCTGCTGTAACCACTGATGCTACACCAACTTCATCCAGCTCTCCACCTGATTGGAGTGGTTTCTACACCGTTCTTACCGAGGCTCTAAATAAAATCGGTAACAATATAGCCATATCAACTACACCAGGTACATCCCGATGGTATTTTGATTCTGCCTGTTGCAATCACATAACTTCTGATACCTCTAAATTTTCCTTAAAACCCATGATGAGCATGCACCTACTATTCACATTGCCAATGGATCAAATATGCTGGTCAGCCATACTGGACATATTGATAGTTCTCATTTGTCTCTCCTTGACACATATTTGGTTCCTAATCTTAAACTTAACCTTATATCCGTTGGATAACTATGTGATCTTGGACTTGATGTGCATTTTTCTTCTACTGGTTGTCGTGTGTAGGACCCTCAGACAGGAAAATTCCTTGGAACCGGCCGTAAAGTTGGACACCTCTTTGAACTCACTCATCTCAAAGTCCCATCCTCACCATCACCAAACCAATTAGCCGCATCCATCCCAGCACTCTCACCCGTGAAATTATGGCACTCTCGGTTAGGTCACACTTCATCTAGCCCTTTACATTCTCTTATGTCTAGTGGTCAGTTAGGTTCACTTCAGCATGAGTCTTTTCATTGTATTCATTGTCAACTTGCAAAACAATCAACTTTACCTTTTAATGAGAGTCAATCTGTTTCCCTTGCACCTTTTGATTTAGTACATTTTAACGTTTGGGGGCCTTCTCCTCATGCATCAATGGGTGATGCTCGTTGTTTTGTTATATTTGTGGATGACTATTCTCGTTATACTTTGTTGTTTCTTATGAAAAGTAGATCTGAACTCTTTCAAATATATTCTGATTTTTCTTCTATGGTTCAAACTCAATTCTCTCGGAATATCAAAATTTTTCTTTCAGATAATGCAATGGAATATAAAGACCGTGCTTTTCTAAATCTACTTCACAAAAATGGAACGCTCCCCCACCGCTCATGCCCTGGAACCTCCCAACAAAATGGATGAGCCGAACGCAAACATCGACATATTCTTGACACCGTTCGTGCTCTACTGATTTCATCATCATGTCCTGAACGTTTCTGGGGTGATGCTGCCTTAACTGCAGTGTACAAAATCAATCGTGTCCCTTCCACTACAATCCAAAATAAGTCTCCATTCGAGCACCTTTTCGGTAAACCTCCTAATTACTCTAATCTCAGAGTCTTTGGTTGCGCTTGTTTTCTTCTTCTCAAACCACATGAACACAACAAATTACAACCAAGGGCTCGTCTGTGTTGTTTCATTGGATATGGTGTTGAACATAAGGGGTATTAATGCCGGGATCTTATTTCTAAAACTCTTCGTATCTCTTGTCATGTCATTTTTTGGGAACATCAAATGTTCTCTTCCTTATGGTCATTTGACATGTCAACCATCACTAACTCCAGATTCTTTACTGATCCATCTATTGAGTTATTTCCTGAGAATCCAGTTTCAGGTACTGTTAAGTCCACCTCCGAATCACCAGCTGATATCACCCTTTCCGTTCCAGAACCACCAGCTGATCTTACTTCTCCAGACCCAGCTCCAGCTCCAGAACCCTCAGCTGACCTCACCTCTCCGACTCAATCGGATATTCCTATGTCTGATGAGTCTGCACCAACTCTCTCTGAGAGCCATCCTCTAGATCACCTCCGCAGATCTACCAGGGTAACTCATCCCCCTTCCCATCTTGCTGATTACCATTGTGATTATCATTGTTTTTCCACTATACTTCATCTGCATGAGCCTCAATCCTATAAAGAGGCTAGTACTAATCCACTTTGGCAGAAAGCAATGGATGAAGAACTTCAGCTCTAGCTAAAACTCATACTTGGGATATTATTGATCTACCCCCTGGAAAAACTCCTATTGGGTGCAAATGGGTGTTTAAGATCAAGATACTTTCTGATGGCTCTATTGAACGATAGGCCCGACTTGTTGCCAAGGGATTTGCTCAGGAATATGGCATTGACTATGAAGAGACATATGCTCCAGTGGCGAGGTTTACATCTGTCCACACACTCCTTGCTATCACCGTCATTCGAAGATGGACTCTATTTCAAATGGATGTCAAAAATGCATTTCTCAATGGGGATCTTCTTGAGGAAGTCAATATGCATACACCTCCCGGCTTGGATGCCCCTCAAAACAAAGTTTGTCGCCTTCGCCGTGCCCTATATGGTTTGAAACAAGCTCCACATGTCTGGTTTGCCAAATTCAGCACTACCATTCATCAGTTTGGGTTCACACCGAGTGCTCATGATTCAGCTCTGTTTATCTGCCATACTGCCAACAGTATTATCCTTCTTTTACTATATGTGGATGATATGGTTATTACTGGAGATGATCTACATGGTATTTCTGAACTCAAAAAGTTTCTCAGTGGCCAATTCGAGATGAAAGATCTTGGTGTGCTCACCTATTTTCTTGGCCTCGAAGTCTTATATAATTCTGATGGATTTTTTCTCTCTCTCAGGCCAAATACGCCTCAGATCTCCTTTCCAAGGCTAGGATCACTGACTCAACCACTGCCACTACTCCTCTCGAGCTGAATGTCAGTCTTACCCCACTCGATGGTTCACCTCTTTAGGATGTCACTCTATATCGTCAACTGGTTGGAAGTCTTATATATCTTACTGTCACTCGCCCTGACATTGCCTATGCCGTTCATCAGGTCAGTTGGTTCTTGTCTGCTCCTCGGACCACCCATTACTCGGCTGTTCTTCGCGTTCTTCGGTATGTCAAGTGCATTTTATTTCATGGGTTTCATTTCTCAGCACAGTCTGCCCCCGTTTTACAAGCCTATTCTAATGCCGATTGGGCCGGAGACCCCACCGACAGATGTTCAACCATTGGTTACTGTTTTTTTTTGGGAAATTCTCTCATTTCTTGGCGTAGTAAGAAATAAACTATGGTTGCTTGCTCTAGTACTGAAGCTGAATATCGTGCCATGGCTGATGCAATTCAAGAACTTCTTTGGCTTCGATGGCTACTCGCTGACATGGGCATCTATTCTCCTGCTGCCACTATCCTACACTGTGACAACAGGAGTGCTATTCAGATCACTCACAATGATGTCTTCCATGATTGTACAAAACATATCGAAAATGATATCCACTTCATTCGTGATCACATTCTCCAGAATACGGTTCGTCTACAATCCGTCAATTCAGCCGATCAGACAGCTGACATTTTCACTAAGGCTCATTCACCCAGATGCTTTCACTCTCTGGTTTCCAAATTCAAGTTCACCTCCCACTTACCGCCTTGAGTTTGAGGGGGGATATTAATGTATTATATGAGCTTAGTCCCACATTGGTTGTGTATAGCTTTGCCTCTCCTATTAGCTTGTATAAATAGGATAGTCCCATATTGGTTGTGTATAGCTTTGCCTCTCCTATTGGCTTGTATAAATAGGATAGCTCTCTTGTAAGTAAATTACACCATTCAATACAATTCTTTTCTTTATATTGTCTCACTTCCTCTCTTAAATTCAACAAGAACCATTGTGCGATGGCCATTCATTCCTTGCAGGTTCCTTTATCCAATATGCCCACTTATTTGTGTTGCTGCTTCAGCTGTTATTGAAGGCTTTCCCGATCTATTTCGGGATAAGTATAATCCCCATCATAATTCTCTGCTGGTTAAGGTTCGCTTTTTCATATTTCTTATATAATGCTCTCTGCCTCTTTCAATAAGTTGTCATTTATTCTCAACTTTTGTTGCTTGCATACACAGACGGCCAAAGTTCTTAGATCTGTAGCTCTAAGCATCATTTTAACTGCCTCACATTCTGGTACATTTTCTCTGATTAATGGCTACTCTTCTCCTTTGGAGATTTACAAGCATTTGGAGCACCATGATGATGCTGGAATAGGTATATATTGCTCTACTGGGATGTATGATCATGTTGATCTTGAATTCTTGATAAAGTAGACAGCATTGTGGCAAACCTGTTTTGATTTGAAAAAAGTAGATTGAAAAAACAGTATTCAAAATTCACATTGTTAATGTATTATATGGGCTTAGTCCCACATTGGTTGTGTATAGCTTTGCTTCTCCTATTAGCTTGTATAAATAAGATAATCCCACATTGGTTGTGTATAGCTTTACTTCTCCTATTAGCTTATATAAATAGGATAGCTCCCTTTGTAAGTAAATTACACCATTCAATACAATTCTTCTCTTTGTATTGTCTCACTTCCTCTCTTAAATTCAACATGGTATCAGAGCCTTAATGGTTCTCGGTATTTTAAGAGTTGAGTATGCTCTGTGATTGCCACTATTAGTGGATCCTTCACATCAGAAATTCTCGGTATATTAAGAGTTGAGTATGCTCTGTGATTGTCACTATTAGTGGATCCTTCACATCAGAAAAACTTCTAGTATATCCTTTTCATACCTGTCGGGTCATCACTATAGTCGGAGTCTCATTCTCCATCGACATCATCTCCGCTGTCGCTTCTGTTTCAGAAACACTGCTGCCACGTCAGCCCTAAAAGCCACATCAGCGCCACGTCACCCGTTGACATCATCTCCGCTGCCGCTCCTGTTTCAGACACGCTGCTGCCACAGTAGCACCACATCAACAACACGTCAGCACCACGTTACTCGTTGACCGTCACATCATCAGTTGACTGCCACGTCATCAGTTGACAGCTACATCACCGGTTGACTGCCACATCATCAGTTGACCGTCACATCACTGGTTTCTTGGAGGTTCACCTTCCTCTTTGCTCCTATGGCTGAATCGGACTTACCCCACCAACAGAGCACACACCAGAAGCCCTTATATTGCAAGTATTGTCATTCACAAGGGCATGAATTGCTCAAATGTCCTTCTCGCCTATGTAAAGTCTGCAGAGAACCCGGTCACTATCTTGCAGACTGCCCTAAACTTCCATCTGGAAATCAGTCAAATGGGAACCAATATCACTCTCGAGGCTCATACAATCGGTCATATTCCAAGCCAAAGAATACTGCTGCCGTAACCACTGATGCTACACCAACTTCATCCAATTCTCCACCTGATTGGAGTGGTTTCTGCACCGTTCTTACCGAGGCTCTAAATAAAATCGGTAACAATATAGCCATGTCAACTACACCAGGTACATCCCGATGGTATTTCGATTCTGCTTGTTGCAATCACATGACTTCTGATGCCTCTATTTTTTCCTCTAAAACCCGTGATGAGCATGCGTATACTATTCACACTGCCAATGGATCAAATATGCTGGTCAGCCATACTGGACATGTTGATAGTTCTCATTTGTCTCTCCCTGACACATATTTAGTTCCTAATCTTACGCTTAACCTTATATCTGTTGGACAACTATGTGATCTTGGACTTGATGTGCATTTTTCTTCTACTGGTTGTTGTGTGCAGGACCCTCAGACAGGAAAACTCCTTGGAACCGGCCGTAAAGTTGGACGTCTCTTTGAGCTCACTCATCTCCAAGTCCCATCCTCACCATCACCAAATCAATCAGCCGCATCCATCCCAGCACTCTCACCTGTGGAATTGTGGCACTCTCGGTTAGGTCATACTTCATCTAGCCCTCTACGTTCTCTTATTTCTAGTGGTCAGTTAGGTTCACTTCAGCATGAGTCTTTTCATTGTATTCATTGTCAACTTGCAAAACAATCAGCTTTACCTTTTAATGAGAGTCAGTCCGTTTCCCTTGCACCTTTTGATTTAGTACATTCTGACGTTTGGGGGCCTTCTCCTCATGCATCAATGGGTGGTGCTCGTTATTTTGTTATATTTGTGGATGACTATTCTCGTTATACTTGGTTGTTTCTTATGAAAAGCAGATCTGAACTCTTTCAAATATATTCTGATTTTTCTTCTATGGTTCAAACTCAATTCTCTCGGAATATCAAAATTTTTCGTTCAGATAATGCAATGGAATATAAAGACCGTACTTTTCTAAACCTACTTCACAAAAATGGCACGCTCCCCCACCGCTCGTGCCCTGGAACCTCCCAACAAAATGGACGAGCTGAACGCAAACATCGACATATTCTTGACACCGTTCGTGCTCTACTCATTTCGTCATCATGTCCTGAACGTTTCTGGGGTGATGCTGCATTCACCGCAGTATACACAATCAATCGTGTCCCTTCCACTACAATCCAAAATCAATCTCCATTCGAGCGCCTTTTCGGTAAACCTCCTGATTACTCTAACCTCAGAGTCTTTGGTTGCGCTTGTTTTGTTCTTCTCAAACCACATGAACACAACAAATTACAACCAAGGGCTCATCTGTGTTGTTTCATTGGATATGGTATTGAACATAAGGGGTATCGATGCTGGGATCCTATTTCTAAAACTCTTCGTATCTCTCGTCATGTCATTTTTTGGGAACATCAAATGTTCTCTTCCTTACGGTCATTTGACATATCAACCATCACTAATTCCAGATTCTTTACTGATCCATCTATTAAGTTATTTCCTGAGAATCCAGTTTCAGGTACTGTTGAGTCCACCTCCGAATCACCAGCTGATATCACCCCTTCCGTTCCAGAACCACCAGTTGATCCTACCTCTCCAGACCCAGACCCAGACCCAGTTCCAGCTCTAGAACCATCAGCTGACCTCACCTCTCTAACTCAATCGGTCGTGCCCGAGGATATTCCTATGTCTGATGAGTCTGCACCGACTCCCTCTGAGAGCCATCCTCCAGATCACCCCCGCAGATCTACCAGGGTAACTCACCCCCCTTCTCATCTTGCTGATTACCATTGTGATTATCATTATTTTTCCACTATACTTCATCTGCATGAGCCTCAATCCTATAAGGAGGCTAGTACTAATCCTCTTTGGCAGAAAGCAATGGATGAAGAACTTCAGGCCCTAGCTAAAACTCATACATGGGATATTGTTGATCTACCCGCTGGAAAAACTCCTATTGGGTGCAAATGGGTGTTTAAGATCAAGACACTTTCTGATGGCTCTATTGAACGATATAAAGCCCGACTTGTTGCCAAGGGATTTGCTCAGGAATATGGCATTGACTATGAAGAGACATTTGCTCCAGTGGCGAGGCTCACATCTGTCCGTACACTCATTGCTGTCGCCGCCATTCGAAGATGGACTCTATTTCAAATGGATGTCAAAAATGCATTTCTGAATGGGGAACTTCTTGAGGAAGTCTATATGCATACACCTCCCGGCTTGGATGCCACTCGAAACAAAGTTTGTCGCCTTCGTCGTGCCTTATATGGTTTAAAACAAGCTCCACGTGCCTGGTTTGCCAAATTCAGCACTACCATTCATCAGTTTGGGTTCACACCGAGTGCTCATGATTCGGCTCTGTTTATCCGCCATACTGCCAACGGTATTATCCTTCTTTTACTGTACGTGGATGATATGGTTATTACTGGAGATGATCCACATGGTATTTCTGAACTCAAAAAGTTTCTCAGTGGCCAATTCGAGATGAAAGATCTTGGCGTGCTCACCTATTTTCTTGGCCACGAAGTCTCATCTAATTCTGATGGATTTTTTCTCTCTCAGGCCAAATATGCCTCGGACCTCCTTTCCAAGGCTGGGATCACTGACTCAACCACTGCCACTACTCCTCTCGAGCCGAATGTCAGACTTACCCCACTCGATGGTTCACCTCTTCAGGATGCCACTCTATATCGTCAACTGGTTGGAAGTCTTGTATATCTTACTGTCACTCGCCCTGACATTGCCTATGCCGTTCATCAGGTCAGTCGGTTCTTGTCCACTCCTCGGACCACCCATTACTCGACTGTTCTTCGCATTCTTAGGTACGTCAAGGGTACTTTATTTCATGGGCTTCATTTCTCAGCACAGTCTGCCCCCGTTTTACAAGCCTATTCTGATGCCGATTGGGCCGGAGACCCCACCGACAGACATTCAACCACTGGTTACTGTTTCTTTTTGGGCAATTCTCTCATTTCCTGGCGTAGTAAGAAACAAACTGTGGTTGCTCGCTCCAGTACCGAAGCTGAATATCGTGCCATGGCTGATGCAACTCAAGAACTTCTCTGGCTTCGATGGCTACTCGCTGACATGGGTATCTCTTCTCCTGCTGCCACTATCCTACACTGTGACAACAGGAGTGCTATTCAGATCGCTCACAATGATGTCTTCCACGAGCGTACAAAACACATCGAGAATGATATCCACTTCATCCGTGATCACATTCTCCAGAATACGGTTCGTCTACAATCCGTCAGTTCAGCCGATCAGACAGCTGACATTTTCACTAAGGCTCATCCACCCGGACGCTTTCACTCTCTGGTTTCCAAACTCAAGTTCACCTCCCACTTACCGCCTTGAGTTTGAGGGGGGATGTTAATGTATTATATGGGCTTAGTCCCACATTGGTTGTGTATAGCTTTGCTTCTCCTATTAGCTTGTATAAATAAGATAATCCCACATTGGTTGTGTATAGCTTTACTTCTCCTATTAGCTTATATAAATAGGATAGCTCATTTTGTAAGTAAATTACACCATTCAATACAATTCTTCTCTTTGTATTGTCTCACTTCCTCTCTTAAATTCAACACACATTATACTTGAGTAACTCGACAATGCTGATAGTTTGCGACGACAATCTTATGATTCTAGAAAAGGTAGGAGCCAGTTATAAAAAATAAAAGCTGATGTGTTGCTGACTATACCACAGAATGATAAATGACCTTGTTTCCTTTGTACTTCGTTTTTGAATTCAATTATTCATGAGAAATCAGTTATAAAAAATTCTGAAGTTCTTGTTGGATTTGCCCATTGTCCTTAACTCTCTAAACTGTGTGCTACATTTTTCGAACTTTTCAAGGCTGATAATTAATATGCTGTTGAATACAATATGCTGACGCATTATGTTGTCAATAGGAGCAATTTTATTTCATAGCACATCAAGGAAATTAAAAGATTTAAGATCAACTTTGTTTCAAGGACTCCGTATATTTGGTATGTCATTTTCTAGAAAGGATTGACAGCTGAGTTTTCTCTTGGATTCTATGTATTGCAGGTACTGTACTTTGTGTTGGAAGGGAATGGCACCGCTTCCCATCATCATTTTTCGTTCCTGATTATGTGGGTGAAGTACGATGGATTGATGATGGGTTCCGTGGTCTTCTTCCATTTTCGTTTAATTCTACATTAGGGGGGACTTCAGCAGCACCATCATATTTTAACAATAAGAACAAGGCATCAGATGAGCAATATGTAATATATCCTTTCCTTCATATTTTTCTCAAGCCTCCTTTTTTCATCTCTTTTTTCTCATGAAGTATTATACTCACTGTCTACATTTCACCTCCTGGATATCGAAGCTTGTACTTTTCTTGTCGAGTTGCTGCTTAAACGACCTTAGCCTTCTCGTGGAAATGACTTGTCAACATGGGAGGTAAAATTAATCGTATTTTGTAGTGTCTTTCACTTTTCTTTTTTTGCCGACCTCCCGTCCACCCACCCTCCACTTTCCTTGTGTGATTGTACTGAAATCATTATGTACTTTCAGCCTGTTGCAGTGTTGCCTTACCTGGACGGGGAACTCTCACCTGCCCTGTATCGGTCATTCTTCATCCAAAACCGGTGGCTGGAGAGGAATGTTTTTGGCAAGTACAAACTGCTTAAAAGAGTACACAAATGAATATAAACACAGTAGTAATCTACTTGGTTCTAATAGTTCTGATTTCTTGACTGTCTGTGATTATTGAGGGCTTATTAGTTGAGCATTAACCCCTACTTACAACGAAAAGAAGGGGGTGGAGGGAATGAAATGAGAATTGACACCAAATCAGTGATGAGTTTTAAGATTCTGACTAGCAGTAGGATTATTCTGGTTTTGTCGTTAGTTGAATTGCTTGTTGATCTAAGCAAGATATTGTCGATGACTGTATGTGCATCTTCTCCTACCTGAATGAGACATTTCATATAATATCTAGGGTATTTGTTATTCGAGATGGATATTTTGATAGGGTGTGCACAGATTGGGTTGTACTAGGTTAGAGGTCATGATGGAGTACACGATGAAGAGTAGAATTGGAGAATTTAATTTAAGTATTGGGGAATATTTTAATTATGGGAATAATTACGTAATTGACAATATTAGGAGTATTTAGGTTTATTTAAGTTTAGTTAATTAGTTTTTATAAAGTTCCTTATTGGAGTAGGATTAGGAATTATCATATTAGCTAGTTTCCATATTGGAGTGAGAATAGGACTAGGAATTACCATATTAGCTAGTTTCTTTATCGGAGTAGGACTTGGTATCCCAAAATCTCTATATAAGAAAGATGATTCATGTGATTTTGATTTGTTTTTTATCTTTTTAATTCATTGTTATTCTCTTTGTTACATAAATCCTAGGTGAAAAGTTAAGTTGAGTTCGGGATGACTTGCGAAATCAATATTCAAATGAGTTGGATTGAGTTAGTTTGAGATTAGGTTGACTTGGGTTGAGCTAGACTCTTGAATTTTATTTTTCAATTTCAAATGCTAAACATTATCAATTGAATTTTAAAAAGGTCAAATAGTTATACTCGAATCTAAAAATCTTTTGGACATTAAAATTTCAACGGTTTAAACCAACAAAAACGTACTAAAAAACCATCTTACACAAATTTAAATCACTTACTAATAGTATTGTTGATAACTAAACCATACATTTTTCAAGTTTCTCATATATTAAAAGAAAAAAACAAAGATGACTTTACACAATCAGGATATATATAGGTGACTTCCAATTTCATCATCCTCTCTGCATATTCACATGCATGTTTCAGGGCCACCAAAAGCATTTTGCAATGGAAGCACCAGTTTGCTTGTCCATGCTTGCAGAAACACGCCAGATTCAGAAACGTTCAATCTTATCATTCAAGATTCCCATGTACTAGCATAGCAGCAGCAACAGAAGAAAAATTCAAGAATGATAAAAGATTCACACCCTGTATATTTTCTTCAAACATAACCAATCAAATGGAGAGAGAAAGCAATAACACAGACAATCATGGAGGATGAATTGGTTAATCTAGATATTTATTGTACTTGAATATTTAAAATCAGCAAGAGGGGTCAACGAGGCATCAATAGTTTTCAGGCTATTTGAGTCTGAATAATATAATATCCCTCTTATCATTCCCAGTGAAATGCAAATTATAATATTAAACCTAGAAACTACAAAGGAAAGACATGATAAAAATACAGCGGCTTTTCATCAGAATGGAGACTAATATATAGTCTGTAAATTTCTTCACAATGTAGAACGATCTAATAATCTTTGCTGACCCCTTGTTGGCCTGTTGAGAGGACTTTTTCTTGAGCTTTTTTCTTTTGATAGTTAGGAATTAGGATTTCCAGAAGAAGATGCCATTCGTTTGATGAGAAATAAAAAGGAATATAAAAAATTCGAGTGCCCGAAGCTGAAGCAGTTACTATCGAAGTAGCAAAAAAAAAAGCACCTACGAAAGTGGGAGAGTCAGAGTCGAAAAGAGAATTCCTTACTTCTTTTACTCATTCAAAACCGTGCAGGAGACTTTCATCCCGCATGGCTCCTAAGTGATAAAAGTAAAGAAGAACATATATATATATATATATATATTTTTTTTTTATTACCTTTTTGTATGTATAAGATTGAATCCATTCGATTTCTAAAACGGACTACTAATCTTACTTGTCGAGGAATCAAGTTCCCTGTCTTTTGTTGGTGTGGGAATCAAGTTCTCAACTTGTGCCGAGGTTGAAACCGAGCCAATCGTGCTTCTATTCAAGTTTGCCACCAGTGTTGGAGTTGGTTCTGGGTGACCATTCTTTTCGAAGAACAAGATTGGGTCAGGCATGTAGGCATGTAGGCGTGGAGCATAAGCTTCATGGCATAAAGCTGAAGAAATAATCATTATTAATGTAATATCTGTAGTTGTTGAAAGTCCAAGGCGTACTTACACGTAAAAGATACCTAAGCGCAAGTTTATTAAAATATGTATATAATACATATAATTCATATGAAACAATCAATATTAAGAAATCATGAATTTTTAATAAATTATAATAATTATTTTAATATGAAAATATTGAAAATATTTTTAGTGTCCAACTATTTCTCTTTAGAGTCGACAAAGCTGGTTGAGTAGACAAATCGCTAAACAAATATTTTAGATATAGAATGCATTGTTGATTGCAGGTTACAGGCTGCAGTTATTAAAAAATATTTCAAAAAATTACTTCCACTTTCAGAGTTATAACTTAACTGATTTCGACAAAAAATGCAAATGAAAACTATACAAATAAAAGTTTAAAATAAAGCAACGACTTTTTTTTTGGAAGATGTAGCTAACATAGCATAGGAATAGGGGAAAGACCAAGAGTAAGCTTCTCCTATTTTATAATTCAACAACTAGACCTTCTCCTCATACACAACATTATTACCAATTTGTTGAAAATACCTTCAAATGAACTCAATGCACAAAAGTTTCTCGCCATGGTAGCTTCTCTTACTGCTTCATCAATGCTTATCCCCCGCATTGCCAACGACTTCATTCCACATGAGATTGGAAGATTCTTCTCCGGTCTCCAAGGTTTTTCCCATTGATTCTCTTCCCAACTCACCATCCTCATCGAAGAATATGAAGGGCACTCACTGAATAAGGTCTTTGAGGCGGTGAATATCTATTTGGGAACCAAAGTATGCATGCTTGTTAAAAGACTTAAAGTGGGCAAGGCTGAAGAGGAGAAGAAATTAGCAATCACCATGGATAGAGATGAAGAGATAGTTGATGATTTTGATAACATAAAAGTTCGGTGGAGATTTATCTGCACACAAGATGAATCATCTGGTACTAGCAGACACTTTGGTGATCTTAACGTGCTGCGATCAGAAAAAAGATCTTATGAGTTAAGTTTTTACGAGAGACACAAAGGGAAGGTGTTGAATTCTTACTTGACATACATTTTAGAGAGAGTAAAGGCCATTAAGGAAGAGAGCAAGGTAATAAAACTTCACACAGTTGATTACAAATGTAGGGATTCTAATTCCATTAATCTTGATCAGCCAACGAACTTCAAGACCCTGGCATTGGATTCAGAGCTTAGGAAAGCATTGTTGGATGATTTGAATTCCTTCATGAAGGCGAAGGAATTCTACAGAAGAATTGGGAAAGCTTGGAAGCGCGGATACTTGTTATATGGACCCCCTGGAACAGGCAAATCAAGTCTGATTGCAGCCATGGCAAATCACCTGAACTAGGACATGTATGATTTGGATTTAACTGATGTTCACTGCAATTCTGATTTAAGAACATTGTTGCTTAGCATGTCAAACCAATCCATTCTTGTCATGGAAGATATTGATTGCAGTATCAAGCTGCAAAACAGAGAATCAGGGGATGAACCAGCAAACAATGGTCAAAAGCAGGCCAGTTTAAGCAATCTCTCTTTCTATGTCGGTCTTACTCAATTCTAGGGTATGTTTGGATCCTGGAAAATTTTGAAGGAAAGACAAATCGGAAGAAAAATTGTAAAGGAAATAAAAATGAAAAATAAGAATATGAACATTTTTCTTTTTTGTTTTGTTTGGATGTAAACGAAAAGTCAGAGGAATATAACAAAATTTAACAAAGCTAATTAGTGAAAAATTCAGGGTTTCAAATGAAAGTTTTCTTTTCTTTTTAATTTTCATTTTCCTTCAAAATTTCCTTTCTTTCACATTTTCCAGGATCTAAACATACCCTTAAGGCTATGATTGATAGAAAGAAAAAGCAAGAGGAAAGAAAGGAAGAAGAAAGAAAAGTGAGTGCAAAGCACTTTTCTATCTTTTGATAGAAAAGGAAAGTGAGGATTGATGTTTTCCTTCAATCCTCTTATTTTTCCATCCACTCCATCTTCTTTCCTCTCCTTTTTCTTTTCTCCCACTTTTCTTCTCTACCAATCTGAGCCTTAAGCAATCATCTAAAGTTCTTTTAACAGGAATGACACATAACACATAAAAAATCATGAACTAGCTAATAGTATAACATACTAATTTGATCTCTTGTATGTGATCTTGTCATTTCAAACAGGTGACTCTTTCAGGGCTCCTAAACTTCATTGATGGACTCTGGTCATGCTGTGGCGATGAACGTATAATTGTATTCACAACCAATCATAAAGACAGGCTTGATCCTGCTTTGCTTTGGCCTAGTCGAATGGACATGCACGTTCACGTCATATTGTTCAATTTCTGCATTCGAGCAACTAGCTTTGAATAATCTTGGATTTAGCCATCACGATCTCTTCGAAGAGATAGAAGGACTTATAAGGGAAATTGAAGTCACCCCTGCAGAAGTTTCTGGGGAGCTAATGAAGAGCGCTGACGACAAAATTTCCCTTCAAGGACTCATCAGATTCCTTCAAACAAAGAAATTAGAGCCTGAAACTAAGGGACATGTTGAAGATAAGGAAAGGAAAAGAAAAAGGAAAGATGATCATATAATAGGGAGAGGGAGAGGAGGTCTGCAAAGAGGAGGTATGGAAAATAAATGAAGAACAATCACTGAACAAAACCCAGAAATAATGATGGGAAAAAAATGGAAAAAGAGAAGAAGAAAGTTTTGACAATAGATGTGAAGTTGAGATTCATTCCTTATTTTTTTTTATAAAGGGATTGATCCTACTTAAATCGTTGCTTGCTTTAAGGTGTTATATTAGCAAATTTTCAACAAAATATGTCAGATTATTTATATTTCTTTCAACATAATACTTTTCTTTCAGACTAATATTTTTATTCTTCTTCGTTTCAACATAGGTTCTTTATTTTTTTCTTCGTTTCCTGTTATAAATGCAGAAAGAACTGAATTATATTATCAGATATCCAATAGGCAATATTTCAGACTGGAACCTGTCTCAAATCTGATTAGTCACTATCGCAGCCCGCTTGAATCAGGTTGGGTCGGGTCAGATGCCCAAAAAAAATGACCCATCACCATCCCTACTACAGAAGGAAGGATCAGGAAGCTTGAAAACTCAGGAACTTGCTGTATGGCCCTCATGGAACGAGCTTGACTGCAGCAATCTATGGCTTGTATATTACAACAGATGCTACATCTCTGAGTTAAGGCAAATGCTGCTTGGTATGTCCAACTGATCTATACTTGTAGTTGAGGATATGATCGCACTATAAAGCTAATCGAACCAGGCAATGATTGTCAAAATCTGGTCAGTATAATCTTACTGTGAATACATTGCAAGACCAGACATACAAAAAAAATGCCAAATGTTGATGACAAAAGGAGGATAAAGGTAGTCCTGTCTTCTTGACCTTCAACGAGGTGGAAACGGTGCTTGGTGATTGTGGGTTTGAAGAAGGTGAGAGTTTTGGACCAGCCTTGCTCCTATGATCGTGTTCGTTCGGTACACATGCACCTGTAAGAGTAGCCACCCGGAGTGTGGTGCTTAAACCTTTGAAGAGAATAGTCACTTTTTACAGTGATGCTTAAACAACTCAACGGTCTCAACTGCTCCAGTTCCTTTAAAAAGTCCTTGCTATCTACTGGCAGAACATTATCTCTCAAAACTTTTGGATCAAAAGAACCACACCCATTCATTCCAACATGAATAAACTAGATATTACTTTGGAAGGAATTTCATCAAGTCTACTTGTATGCTCTAAATATAATTCAACTTTAATATGATCCTGAATTGAATTGGCAAACATTGTACTCCAGTATTTGACAGATCCAGGTGTCATAATAAGGACAAATTTGTAATACTCTTATGCAATTGTATTAGAAAAATATCATGTTTTAGGTCCAGAACTCTGAGAGCAGGCATAAATATGAAAAAGTTAATATCAATCATATTCAAACGATTGTTATTGAGAAACAAAGTTGAATGACCCTAGCATTCAAGCATCTCTGTCAATCTTTGAATGTAATTTGCCATCAATGGTATCCTTTTAACACCCTTCCATTTTCCAGCCTCCGGTGCATCAATCAATTGAGCACCTTCCTGTACCAAAAATTTGTCCTTCATTTCCCCACACTCGTGTTGGTATTTGTCTAAGGTTTAAATATGGTTCAAACATGGTTAAGGTTTGAACAGGTCCAAGCATTGTTCAAAGATGGTTAAAGTCTAAACCAAGGTGGATGATTAAAGTTCAGCAAGTTAGATGATTGCACACAAGTGTGTGCATCACTTTGGAGCAAGGTAAGGGTAGGCACACTAGTGTGTGCACTTATGCACACAAGCTGAGAAAGTGTGCGCACAGAAAGAAGTGTGCCAGGTCCGGGTCAGCACCGCACCGCTCAGAACCAGCACCGCACCGCCCAGAGCTGTTGCAAGAAGTCTCTGCCCAGCGCTGCACTGCTCAGAACCAGCACCGCACCTTCCAGAACATGGTGCAAAGGAGGCTTTGCCTAGCGCCTCCCCTTCCCCTGTTCCGCGCCTAGACGCTAGGCAAACTGAGGCACACTCATACAACTTGTTTAAGCCTTCTCTTAACTGCGTGGGTGCAAGGTTAAAATGCGCAGCACCACTTAAGGATGATCAAGAGCCATGATTAAGTGGTAATTATGATCTAAGGGTGGAGAATGACACACAAGATTGGACAAGAAGTTGGTGCACTATATAAAGGGTCACCTAGGTTTAATCTTAAGTAACAATGTGACGATGTAACTTGAGAGACATGTGTGTGAATGAGAGAATTGTGTGAGAGTACAAAGACACATACATACAAGAGGGACTCATTGTAGAGAGGTTGGTTGTAAAGAAGAGAGGGTAGTATAGAATTGATAGAAAGCTTTGTAATAGGTCTATCACTTTCTAGTTCTCTTCTTAGTTTCTTCAAGAACTTGTGCTTCTTGAAGGGGATTGCTGTAACTTGTAAGAACCATTTGATTATAGTGCAGAGAGTTCGAAGGAACTCACGGGGACGTAGGCTCAAATTGCCGAACCTCGATAACAATTGCTTGTCTTCTTTTCTTTCTTTGATTTTTTGTTTTTGTGTTCGATTGCTGTTTTCTTTCTACAAGTCATTCAAGACTTGGGTGTTTGGAAGATCACCACTTGGGCATCTTGCTAAGGTGATTTCCAACAGTGGTATCAGAGCTAGCACAGCTGGGTATCGAAATAAGAACAAGAAGGTGATGGAGACAAGACTCCAAGAATCAAAGGTCAACTTCTTGGGTGATTCAAGAACGGAGTTAAGATTTATATCTGATCGTGCTTCTTGAGGTAAATCAAGAATGGTATTAAGATCAATATCTGATCGTGTTTTTGAGGGTGATTCAAGAACGGTGTAAAGATTAAGATCTGGTCGTGTTCTTGAGGGTGATTCAAGAACGGTTAAGATCCATCTTCAATCTGTGTTCTTGAGGTTGAAGAAAGCATTTGTGGGTACTGCATAAATCAAGGGATCATCTCCGCAAGATGAGTTCAAATTTCGGTATTGAGAAGTTTGATGGAAAGAGAGATTTTTCCCTGTGGAAGCGGAAGATCAAGGAGGTTCTTGTGCAACAAAAGGTGGACTTGGCTATTGGAGATGATAATGCTTTTCCAGCAAGTGTCACGGAGAACCAGCGGACCAAGATGAAGAAGATGACTTACAACACCATCTTCTTGCACATGTCAGATAATGTCACAAGGGAGTGCGGAGACTCGGAAGATCCAGCTACAATATGGAAGAAACTAGATGAGTTGTTTCTTGCCAAGACTCTCCCGGATAAGAGGTATCTTCATAAACGAATCTTTGCTTTTAAATTTGATCCTAATAAAGAGTTGCAAGATAATCTTGATTCCAAGTTAAGGAGTGCGTCAAGTGGTAAATGGCTATTCTTTAAAAGAAGGCCGACAACTCGGTATGGCAGCAACCATGGCTACTACCGGGACAGAGGTAAAGGAGAGAGCCATGGGAGAGTGCACAACAACATGCATGGCTACTATCAGGACAAAAGTAGAGGAGAGAGCCATGAGAGAGTGCACAACAACATACATGGCTACTACCGGGACAAAGTTAGAGGAGAGAGCCATGGGAGAGTGCATAGCAGCATGCATGGCTACTACCGGGACAGAGGTAGAGGAGAAAGCCATGGGAGAATGCATTCCAAACTGAGATTTGGAGGGAAGAGTTGCTACTACTGCCATAAGGAGGGTCATATCAAGAAAGATTGCAGAGAAGATGACAAGGGATAGAGGAGGAAGCCATACCAAGAATGGAGAGGCTTCGGTTGCCAAAACAGAACAACAAGATGATGATGTTCTTGTTGTGTGCTCGGGTGTGAGCAAGGGGCAAGAAGGCAGCGGGAAATAGATCTTGGATTCTGGGTGCACTCATCACATGTGCCCTCACCGGAGTTGGTTCAAGAATTTCAAGGAAACCAATGATGAAAGGGTTTTCTTGGGGAATGCCCAAGTTCAGGGATAGGAGACATCCAGGTAAGGATGTTTGATGGAATGACAAGGCTGCTGGAAAATGTGAGGTATCTCCCGGATTTGAGGAGGAATTTGATCTCATTGGGGCAGTTGGATTTTATGGGATACACATGCAAAGTAAAGGGAGGAAAGATCAAGGTAGCCAAGGGATCTTTGGTAGTGATCAAAGCAGCAATGAAGGATGGACTCTATGAGATGATCAGAGACATGGAGATCAAGGATCAAGCAGCAAGTTTGATGGCTGAGATGGATGAGGTAGCCCTTTGGCACACTCACTTGGGACATATGAGCGAAGAGGGCCTGCAAGTTCTCAGCAAGGATTGCCTACTTGGTGGAGACAAAGTAGAAGAACTTGATTTCTGCGAGTGTTGTGTTCTTGAGAAGCAACATCAGGTCAGCTTCAACACCGGAGTGCACAAGTCTAAGGGCATTCTTGACTACATTCATTCAGACCTTTGGGGACCAGCAAAGACACCAACACAGGGAGGTAACTTTTACTTTCTATCTTTAATTGATGATTATTCAAGAAAAGTGTGGGTTTATTTGGTTAAGAATAAATCAGATGCCTTGAATAAATTAGTGGTGTGGAAAGAGCTGATTGAGACTCAAATGGGTAGAGTAGTTAAGGGGATAAGAACCGATAATGGCTTAAAATTTTTTAACCAAGAACTTGATTAATTCTGTAGGTTAAATGGTATTCTAAGACATAGGACGGTTGTGGAAACCCCTCAGCAAAGTGGAGTTGCTGAGAGGATGAATGAGACCCTTAGGGAAAGGTTAGGTGCATGTTAGATGGATCCGGATTACTTGAATGTTTTTGGGGGGAAGCGATGTCTACTACTGCGTATTTCGTGAATAGATCACCCTCTAGAGCTGTGTACCAAAAGACTCCCGAAGAAATGTGGAGTGGAAAACCCCCTGAGTTGGACAACCTAAGGACTTTTAGGTGTGCTGCATATGCACAACAAAAGGATGATAGACTTAGCCCAGGATCTAGAAAATGTGTGTTTTTAGGATATGGGGAAGGGGCTAAGGGGTATAGGTTGTGGTTCTTAGATAAAGAAGGACTGAAACTCATAATAAGTAGGAATGTTAATTTTAATGAATTGTTATTTCCCTACCTGAAGAAAACTAACCCTGCAGGGGCTAGTGAGCAAACCAGTTTGGTTCTTATGGAGCATAGCATTAAGGAGAATTCGGTTCAGGTAGAGCAAGGAAGACAAGAGGGTTCAGACCAGGTAGAGCCCTTGGATGAATGCTATGCTCAGGACACTCAAGAGGAGGCTGAACAAGAAGAGGTTGATGCAGCAAGTCGGAAGGACTATCAGCTCACAAGAGAACGGGAAAGAAGGCTGGTCGGACCACCTTCAAGATATGGGTTTGTAGATGTTGCGGATATAGCAGCTCCTTTGACAGAAGGAGAGATGAGTGAACAAGAAACTTACACGGATGCTATGGAGTATGAGGATTTGTCAAAGTGGAAGCTAGCGATGGAGGAAGAAATAGATTCTTTGAGGAAGAACAACTTCTGGGAATTGGTGAAAATTCTAGGAAAGCAGAAAGTTGTGGAACGTAAGTGCACTTATAAGGTCAAAGAAGGGAACCCTCTAAGAGATTAAGTCCGAAACAAGGCTAGGCTGGGGTTGAATGGGTTCACGAGAAGAGAAGACATAGATTTCACAGAAACTTTCTCACCTGGACAGAAGGTAGAGAAGACGGTGAGTATCCTCATCTATGTCATTAATGGGTTGTTGGTTCGGAACAACAGGAAGAGGATGGAAAGGTTTATATCTCAACTCAGTAAGGAGTTCGAGAGGAAGGATCTTAGCCTTACACAAAAGATCCTTGGGAAGTTTATAATCCAAGAAAAAGAGAGAAAACGGTTAAAAGTTTCTTGGGCAATGGATATTCTCAGTAGATTTGTGAGTAATCCTGGAAAGAAGCATTGGATTGGGATGAAGTGGTTGCTGAGGTATTTGAAGGCTCAATGGCAGCCAGTGGTAGCACTCATAACAACCGGGGCAGAATGCATAGCGGCTATGGAAGCCATAAAGGAGGCTATGGAGTGCAAAGGGTATTTGGATGAGTGGGAAGTCCTAAAAGAGCAGGTGGTGGTATCTTTGGATAGCCAAAGAGCGGGGCACTTATGGAGGAATCTGGTGTTCCATGAGGGGATGAAGCATATGGATGTTCGGTATCATTACATTCTGGAAAATGGTATGAAAGGATGCATTCATATTGACAAGAAGACCACGGAGAAAAGTCCTGCAGATTTAGGCATCAAGGTTCTACCTCTAAGAAGGTCCAATCATTGCCTTGGACTTCTTAGGATTGGTGTTGATTAATTGATGAATCAAGATGAGTTTGGATCCCGAAGGTCTCTACACAATGGTTCAGGTTTAAACACTTAGACAAAGGTAGAGATTGTTGGTATTTGTCTAAGGTTTAAACATGGTTCAAACATAGTTAAGGTTTGAAAAGGCCCAAGCATGGTTCAAAGATGGTAAAATTCTAAATCAAAGTTGGAAAATTAAATTTCAGCAAGTTATATGACTGCACACAAGTGTGTGCATCACTTTGGAGCAAGGTAAGGGTAGACACACTGGTGTGTGCACTTCTGCACACAAGCTGAGAAAGTGTACGCACAACAAGAAGTGTGCCAGGTCCGGGTCAGCACCACACCGCTCAGAACCAGCACTGCACTACCCAGAGCTATTGCAAGAAGTCTCTGCCCAGTGTCGCACCACTCAGAACCAGCAGCGCACCTTCCAGAACATGGTGTGAAGGAGGCTTTTCCTAGCGCTTCACCTTCCTCTGTTCCGCGCCTAGGCGCTAGGCAAATTGAGGCACACTCATACAACTTGTTTAAGCCTTCTCTTAAGTGGGTGGGTGCAAGGTTAAAACACACAGCACCACTTAAGGATGATCAAGAGCCATGATTAAGTGGTAATTAGGATCTAAGGGTGAAGAATGACACACAAGATTGGACAAGAAGTTGGTGCACTATATAAAGGGTCACCTAGGTTCAATCTTAAGTAACAATGTGATGATGTAACTTGTGAGACATGTGTGTGAATGAGAGAATTGTGTGAGAGTGCAAAGACACATACATACAAGAGGGACTCATTGTAGAGAGGCTGGTTGTAAAGAAGAGAGGGTAGTATAGAATTGATAGAAAGCTTTGTAATAGGTCTATCACTTTCTAGTTCTCTTCTTGGTTTCTTCGAGAACTTGTGCTTTTTGAAGGGGATTGCTGTAACTTGTAAGAACCATTTGATTATAGTGCAGAAAGTTTAGAGGAACTCATGGGGATGTAGGCTCAAATCAACCAAATCTGAAGCTATAATCCTAGGCAAAGAATCTGCTGGACCTAGGAACTTATACTTAAGATTGTTCGGTAAAGGCTTAAGTTCCTTCTTGGGGGGTTCAGGTGTTGTGGTCTCTTCCATCTCACTGCTCTTCTGACGAGCAGACTCAAAAGTAGCATTTGCTTGCTCAAACAACTTATCCAAATCCAAATCCTCTCCAAATTGAGCAAAGCATGCCTCTAGGGGGTCCTCAATGCGGGATTCATCCACAATCTCCTCCGTCTTGCTGCTCTCTCGAGGAGCAGACTCCAAGATAGCAGTTGCTTGCTCTAGTAGCTTATCCAAATCCAGATCCTCTCCAAACTGAGCAAAGCATGCCTCCACAATGTCCTCAGACTGCCCTCCTTTCTTGGGCATTTGTAATCTCTCAGGGTAGGGCACTTGAGGTACAAATGACCCAGGAAGATCCTTAATAGTAGGTGTGGCTGTAGATGGCTCAACATCTCTTTTCTCCTTGTTGCAACTTTCTTGCCATTGTTGCATAGCAGGGTTCTCTTCCACTTGATTGTCCACTTGTCTCCCAAACATCAATGTGGCAATCGACTGCACTTGTTCCTGTCCATGCGTAGGAGTCGATAAATTTCCCACCGAAAACTGTTCCTTTAGGTTAGGCACAAGTTGACTGGGGAACCTTCCCTTCTCTCATTCACCCACGTGACTTGCGATTTGATCCATTTGACTCTCTAACTTAGCAATCACCTGGGTTTTTACTATTGTTGCACTCCTCACTTCGCTTAAGGGTTGGCCGATCATCTTCCTGAAATCATTGAGAGCGTCCTCCAATGACTGTGAAACCGATGCTGGCGCTTGAATGGGAGCTTGGTAAGCGGGTGATGGTGCTGGATAGGCTGAGTGACCACAACTTAGAACTGGTGGAGGAAATTCGGGAGGGTATTGATTGTGAGCATGATAAGGGGCTCCTCCCTGATTCATCAATTGGTTCTGCGTCCATGAAAAATCAGGGTGGTTCTGCCACCCTGGATTGTACGTTTCGGAGTAAGATCCATTTGATTGCCACTGATAGTCATTAAAAGTGTTCATTTGTTCCATAGGATACTCGGCAAAAGCCGGCATAGATGGAAAATTCTGTGCTAAATGCATGGGGCTAGCACAGATGGAACAACTATCTACTTTGAATGAATTGGCTGCATTGATGGACTGACCGGTCATCTTCATGAAATCCTTGAGGGCGTCCTCTAAAGACTGTGAAACCGGCGCTGGATTCATCCACATTTTTTTTAATTTATTTTTTTATATATTTATATATTTTTTATTTTTTATAGGCCAATGCAAATAGAAACAAATAAAATAAAATAAAATTGCAAAAATAAAAATCACACAAAAAAAATGCTAACTAACTAGTAGAAAAATAAAATTATTTCAGACAAAAATTTCACAAACCAAACAACTCCCCGGCAACGGCGCCAAAAACTTGTTGTGAGTTTTAAATTACTCGCAAGCGCACGAGTCGTTTGTAATATAGCGTTGTGCAAGTGCGAGGTCGAATCCACAGTGAATTGCGTTGTGAAAGTATTTTTTTATCTAAACTAAATCTATTTTAACCTAGTTCCGAGTTTTTGATTTATATGTTGCAAAACAAATAAAAACTAAACCGAATTGACTTAAAACTAATAATAAAGACACTAAGGTTTCTGAATCCACCCCACAGAAAATATCTTCATGTTCTAAAAACAGCCTATCAAAACATTCCATGAATCCAATTTACGACAAAAAACAACAAATATCCCAATTAAATCAAAAGCATCCAATGTATCCGCTTTTAACAAATCACAAAGGAAATCCAATTTAATCAAAAACAATTTGATGTATCCATTAGATGAAACACACGGAATATCCAACAGAATAATTTAAATGCAATCAATCATAAGATTTTACTCAAATAATTGACAGAACATTTATACTAAAAAAATTAGAAATGAATAAACAAATCTGAAACTAATATGCCGAACAACGGCGAGGCTTCATCTTCAACCTTAGTTTGAAGATTTTAGCCACTCATAATCATAAAACTAAAGTTCATAATAAAAGTGCTAAACATTAAACTAAAACAAAGTAGTAAATTAAAACTGACTATACATGGGAGAAATTCCACTCGCTGTTGGGCGGCGCTTCCCTCGTGGTAGCAAAACCTTCGGGATCCACCAGAATGCTAGCAGATGTCCACCGAATTGTACTAAAGTGGCTCAGGAATTGCTTACTAAATATGAAGTGAAGAGGGTCTTATATAGGGATGCAATACAAGTGCAATGTGTTTCCAATCCGATGTGGGATACTGCAGATTCCAGCTTTTTCTCTTTGACCTTTGTATACTAAAACTGCCATAACTTTCTCTAAAAAAATCATTTTATTGATCCGTAAAATTCCTCAAAAAATAGACATCCAGTTCTTTCTAGAATATATGGCTCATCTCCTGGTTCTTCTTGAATCAATACAGTTAAATCCTCAAAAAAGGCTGATCTGTCATGCTGAAATCATGCACAACCTGACCTTTGTCTACAAAAACTGCCATAACTTTCTCTAGAAAAATCATTTTAATGATCCATAAAATTTCCCAGAAAATAGACATCTAGATATTTCCAAGCATATATGGCTCATCTTCTGGTTCTTCATGAATCAATACAGTTTAATCCTAAAAAATGGCTGATCTGTACGAGCAATTCTGGCAATTTAGTGAAACTCCTTTCCAAACTTGTAAACCTGTAAAACAACAAAAAAAACAACTCAAAGTAACAAATTCCTAAGCTAACAAATATAAATTAAGGGGCCAAAACATGCAATATTTGTCACTCATCAAATACCCACAAACTTACATTTTGCTAGTCCCTTAGCAAAACAAAATAAAAAAAAAAACTAAATGAAAAACAAAGAACATAAAGATAAGTTCATCACTCATGGTATCCAAAAATTTAAGGAGCACTCAAAACCATGATATTCATTCATGAGCAAGCTTAAAAAGATAAACCCATCTTTGTAATGAATAGAAATGTTAAAATCTAATTACTTACACAAGGCAGGTTAAGGCATCACAAGTCTGACACTGTGTAAAGTGAATTAGCATAAAAAAATGAAGGTTCCAAATAACTCCAATGTGTAAGGTCTCCATGTCTCAAGATTCACCGAATTTCCCATCAGAATAAATGAAAATGGCATAGTTTTTATTTATTTATTTATTTATTTTATTATAAGGCTCTGCTATGTTTAATTCCCTTAAGCTTTCTAATTGACCCATGTAGCGAATGTTGAGTCAATAACTCCAAAACCAGATGGTTTTAGGGCATTAGGTGTAAAGACACCCCTAAGGACTTACTAACTCGAGTAAAAAAGGCTACGAAATTAAACCGGCCTTAATACTACCAAGCAAAATTCCACCTTTTGACGTGAACACTCACTGCTTACTAAGGCAAGAGGTCCAGTTACTCAGTGGAAAGTTTCGCAATGATCATCATGAATAAAATTCCCACATTTTGACGTGAACACTCATTGCTTACTGAGGCAAGAAGTCCAGTTACTCAGTGGAAAGTTTATTGATGATGATCATTATAAATATTAGTAGTATTATTTGTTTTTTTTTCTCTTTTTTTATGCAGTTCTATGCCCAAGTGTTTATCCAACAAGTCATTCAGTTTCAGTTAAGACAAGGAAACATACACATTAAAATCACATGTCATACCTCACACAATTTGTGCTAATGTGCTCGTGTTAGATTAGATCAGACATGTGAATTCTCAAATGCCTAAGGTAAGTATCTAGATTTTAAAACTTTATCATCAGATCATGTGTTCAAAATTTTTTAAGCTCACCAATGAAACCACATCATAATTTTTCAGGTCAATCAAAATTTTCAAACGAACATGAACATGCATTTATCTTCACGAAGAAAAAAAAAACAATAAATTAGGACAAAGTGTGTGTAGAGTGTCTCCCATATCCCCAAACTTAATTTACACATTGTCCCCAATGTGTGAATAATATGGAAAGAGCTAACTTGGGAGATGGAAAACTAGCAGGACTGGTATGGCTCATAGCATACCCCCAAACTTGATCTGAAGTACGCTTTGTCCCTGAAAAATAAAGACTGGAAAACAAAAAAATACTGAAAACAAATATTAATCATAAATATGTAAAATAATAAATATACATAAATGATATGTTGTGGGGTGCCTCCCATGAGTGTTAAGTTTAACGTCTTCAGCCAGACCCAACATTAGTAATCGTGCCCAGCTAAACGCTCCACCATCTGATCAATAAATGGGAGTGGAAAATGATCATTCCTTGTGGCAGCATTCAATTTACGGTAGTCTATGCATACTTTCCATCCTGACTGAACATGAATTGGCACCAACTCATTGTCCTTATTCTTCACTACAGTCATTCCAGGCCGCTTGGGCACGACATGAATCGAGCTCACCCACTTGCTAACAGAGATTGGATAATTGATCACTGCATCAAACAGCTTTATCACTTCAATCCTCACAACCTCTTGTATAGCTGGGTTGAGCCTTCTTTATGGCTCCCTCGTTGGCTTGACATTCTCTTCCAAATGTAACTTGGGCATCACCATCGAGGGGTTGATTCCCTTGACATCCTCAATAGTCCAGCCGATAGCTTCCTTATGCTCTCTTAAAACGTCCAATAATTTCCCCTCTGGAGCATCAACCAAATCTGAAGCTATAATCATAGGCAAAGAATCTACTGGACCTAGGAACTTATACTTAAGATTGTTCGGTAAAGGCTTAAGTTCCTTCTTGGGGGGTTCAGGTGTTGTGGTCTCCTCCATCTCACTGCTCTTCTGACGAGCAGACTCGAAAGTAGCATTTGCTTGCTCAAACAACTTATCCAAATCCAAATCCTCTCCAAATTGAGCAAAGCATGCCTCTAGGGGGTCTTCAATACGGGATTCATCCACAATCTCCTCCGTCTTGCTGTTCTCCCGAGGAGCAGACTCCAAGATAGCAGTTGCTTGCTCTAGTAGCTTATCCAAATCCAGATCCTCTCCAAACTGAGCAAAGCATGCCTCCACAATGTCCTCAGACTGCCCTCCTTTCTTGGGCGCTTGTAATCTCTCAGGGTAGGGCGCTTGAGGTACAAATGACCCAGGAAGATCCTTAATAGTAGGTGTGGCTGTAGATGGCTCAACATCTCTTTTCTCCTTATTGCCACTTTCTTGCCATTGTTGCATAGTAGGGTTCTCTTCCACTTGATTGTCCACTTGTCTCCCATACCTCAATATGGCAATCGACTGCACTTGTTCCTGTCCATGAGTAGGAGTCGATAAATTTCCCACTGAAAACTATTCCTTCGGGTTAGGCACACGTTGACTGGGGAACCTTCCCTTCTCTCCTTCACCCACGTGACTTGCGATTTGATCCATTTGACTCTCTAACTTAGCAATCACCTGGGTGTTTACTATTGTTGCACTCCTCACTTCGCTTAAGGGTTGGCCGATCATCTTCCTGAAATCATTGAGAGCATCGTCCAATGACTGTGAAACCGACACTGGCGCTTCTATGGGAGCTTGGTAAGCGGGTGATGGTGCTGGATAGGCTGAGTGACCATAACTTAGAACTGGTGGAGGAAATTCGGGAGGGTATTGATTGTGAGCATGATAAGGGGCTCCTCCCTGATTCATCAATTGGTTCTGCGTCCATTAAAAATCAGGGTGGTTCTGCCACCCTGGATTGTACGTTTCGGAGTAAGATCCATTTGATTGCCACTAATAGTCATTGAGAGCGTTCATTTGTTCCATAGGATACTCGGCAAAAGACGGTATAGATGGACAATTCTGTGCTAAATGCATGGGGCTAGCACAGATGGAACAACTATTTACTTTGAATGAATTGGCTGTATTGATGGACTGACTGGTCATCTTCATGAAATCCTTGAGGGCGTCCTCTAAAGACTGTGAAATCGGTGCTGGATTCATCTACATTTTTTTTAATTTATTTTTTTATATATCTATTTTTATTTTTATTTTTTATAGGCCAATGCAAATAAAAACAAATAAAATAAAATAAAATTGCAAAAAGAAAAATCACACAAAAAAATGCTAACTAACTAGTAGAAAAATAAAATTAATTCAGACAAAAATTTCACAAACCAAACAACTCCCCGACAACGGCGCCAAAAACTTGTTGTGAGTTTTAAATTACTCGCAAGCGCACGAGTCATTTGCAATATAGCGTTGTGCAAGTGCGAGGTCGAATCCACAAGGAATTGCGTTGTGAAAGTATTTTTTTTATCTAAACTAAATCTATTTTAATCTAGTTCCGAGTTTTTGATTTATATGTTGCAAAACAAATAAAAACTAAACTAAATTGATTTAAAACTAATAATAAAGACACTAAGGTTTCTGAATCCACCCCACCAAAATTAAGTGTATATCTTCATGTTCTAAAAATAGCCTATCAAAACATTCCATGAATCCAACTTACGACAAAAAACAACAAATATCCCAATTAAATCAAAAGCATCTAATGTATCTGCTTTTAACAAATCACAAAGAAAATCTAATTTAATCAAAAACAATTTGATGTATCCATTAGATGAAACACACGGAATATCCAACAGAATAATTTAAATGCAATCAATCATAAGATTTTACTCAAATAATTGACAGAACATTTATACTAAAAAAATCAGAAATGAATAAAAAAATCTGAAACTAATATGCCAAACAACGGCGAGGCTTCATCTTCAACCTTAGTTTGAAGATTTTAGCCACTCATAGTCATGAAACTAAAGTTCATAATAAAAGTGCTAAACATTAAACTAAAACAAAGCGGTAAATTAAAACTGACTATACATGGGAGAAATTTCACTCGCTGTTGGGCGGCGCTTCCCTTCGTGGTAGCAAAGCCTTCGGGATCCACCAGAATGCTAGCAGACGTCCACTGGATTGTACCAAAGTGGCTCAGGAATTGCTTACTAAATATGAAGTGAAGAGGGTCCTATATAGGGATGCAACACAAGTGCAATGTGTTTCAAATCCGATGTGGGATACTGCAGATTCCAGCTTTTTCTCTTTGACCTTTGTCTACTAAAACTGCCATAACTTTCTCTAGAAAAATCATTTTATTGATCTGCAAAATTCCTCAGAAAATAGACATCCAGATATTTCCATACATATATGGCTCATCTCCTGGTTATTCCTGAATCAATACAGTTAAATCCTCAAAAATGGCTGATCTGTCACGCTGAAATCATGCATAGCCTGACCTTTGTCTACAAAAACTGCCATAACTTTATCTAGAAAAATCATTTTATTGATCCGTAAAATTCCTCAGAAAATAGACATCCAGATCCTTCCAAAAATATATGGCTCATCTCCTAGTTCTTCCTGAATCAATACAATTTAATCCTCAAAAATGGCTGATCTGTACGAGCAATTCTGGCAATTAAGTGAAACTCCTTTCCAAACTTGTAAACCTATAAAACAACAAAAAAAACAACTCAAAGTAAAAAATTACTAAGCTAACAAATGTAAATTAAGGGGCCAAAACAAGTCTACGCTTCTTGTCCGCCTGCATCTTGTATTTTTCAGTGGAGGCAATCAATTGGGACTGAGTCTGTTTGTGAACTTCCTGGAGCTAGGTGATGAAATCTTCTGCTGTCGCATAAGTGCCCACCTAACTTGGTAACGTGAGGAGATCAAGAGGGCCATGAGGGACCAATCCATATACTACCTGAAAAGGGCTATAGCCAGTGCTACGATTGACCGCATGGTTGTGAGCAAATTCGGCTTGGGATAGCTTCAGATCCCAGGACTTCACATTGTCGCCCACCAAACTACGCAATAAATTACCAAGTGAGCGGTTGATCACTTCCATTTGTCCATCAGTCTGTGGATGGTAAGCACTACTAAAATTGAGGGTAGTATTAACCAATCTCCAAAGACTCCGCTAGAAATGACTGAGGAATCGAGTATCACGATCAAACACAATGGAGGCAGGCAACCCATGCAAGTGATAAACCTCCCGAAAATATAACTGACCAACATGAACAACATCGGTGGTACGCTTACAAGCGATGAAGTGAGTCATCTTGGAAAACCGATCGACCACAACAAAGATGGAATCACTGCCACGCTGTGTGCGCGGAAGACCAAGCACAGAGTTCATACTAACGTCTGTCCAAGGTTGGCTAGGTATAGGAAGAGGCATATATAAACCAGCATTAGTGGATGTACCTTTCGCCAACTGACAAACACGACAACGGGCAACGAATCTGCCCACTTCCTTTCGTATAGTCGGCCAAAAATAAGAAGTAGAAACTAGATGCAAGGTGCAATCACAGCCGACATGGCCCTCATTGTGCAATTCCTGAATGATCTTCAAACATAAGCTGCTGTTCGAAATACAAATTTGGAGGCCACAGAAAAGGAACCCATCTTGCAACACAAAATCTATCATCTCGCCATTCTGGATCTTCAATAGAACTGTTGCAAAGAACGGGTCCGTAGTATATAAGTCCAGAAAAGAACCAAAACCAGGAACTGTGATCCACATCTCAGCAAGTAGGCTATGACAGCGACTCAGAGCATCGGCCACGCGGTTCAAGGATCCCGCTTTGTGTTTGAGCACAAAAGTAAATTGCTCCAAGTATGATTGCCAAGAGGCATGACGAGATGAAATTTTGTCCTGACTAGAAAGGTGTCGGAGGGTGTCATGGTCCGTAAAAAGTACAAATTCCCGCTGAAAGAGATAATGGCGCCAATGCTTCACAGCTTGAACAAGCGCGTAGAATTCAACATCGTATGTACTGAAACGGAGTTTAGCACCAGAAAGTTTCTCACTGAAGTAGGCGATTGGGCGACCAACTTGGCTGAGAACAACGCCAATATTAGTTTTGGAAGCATCACAATGAAGTTCAAATGGCTGTGCAAAATCAAGAAGTACAAGGATTGGTGTTGTGGTCAGTTTCCGTTCGATCTCTTGAAAGGTGGCCTCAGCATCGGGTGTCCAAGTAAACTTAGTACCCTTCATGCAATCAGTAACGAGCGCCATAATGCTGCTGAAGTGAGGGATGAAACGGTGGCAGAATGAGGCGAGACCATGAAAACTCTGTATATCTGTAATAGTTTTAGGCTGTGGCCACTGCTGTATGGCCTCTACTTTGGTATTGTCCACTGCGAGTCCATCCTTGGATGCCGTATAACCCAAAAATTGAACGGTATCTGTCATATAAGCACACTTACTAGTTGCGGCATAGAGTTTTTCCCTATGAAGGACCATCAAAACCTCTCGCAAGTGTTGGAGATGCACCTCTGGATTAGCACTATAAATAAGGATATCATCAAAGTAAACCACAAGAAATTTACCAATGAAAGGGCGTAATGCTTGATTTATAACTCGCATAAACGTGCTAGGGGCATTAGAGAGGCCAAAAGGCATCACTAGCCACTCATACAAACCCACACGGGTTTTAAATGCTGTTTTCCATTCATCACCATGTCGGATTCGAATCTGATGGTATCCACTCTTCAAATCTAACTTGCTAAACACCGTTGCACCCCCTAATTGATCAAGCAAGTCATCCAAGCGGGGTATAAGAAAGCGATGGCGTACTGTGATCTTGTTAATTGCACGACTATCCACACACATACGCCAAGTGCCATCCTTTTTGGGGGTTAGGAGGGCAGGTACAGCACATGGACTAAGGCTCTCTTGAATGTGACCCTTTACTAGTAACTCTTCGACTTGGCGGCGCAATTCCTCATGTTCTTTGGGACTCATCCTGTAATGCGTTCGGTTGGGCAAAACGGCTCCTGGAATCAAATCAATCTGATGTTGAATGTCACACAATGGAGGTAATTCGTTGGGAAGTGCTTCAGGAAAGACATCGGTAAATTCTACCAGATGAATCCCCACAGCTCTCTAGAACTTTTAGTTCTAGAAGAATTAGAACTCCACTCTATGATCACCCTTAAATTAATCCACCTCGATATAGTTATGATTTGTCATCCAGAAACTCCAAACAAAGTTTACTAGGAGTCAATTTTGACCCTGTTATACTTAGAGGATTCTATGAGACCAGCTCCTTCAAATCAGCTATAGATCAATCTCAAATAGGAGAATCATCTCAAATAGGAGAACAATCCAAAAAGAATAATGGAGAATTTTCTCCAACCCGATCTGATATGTTATGATCACTACCTTTGAAGCATCAAGAACTTGCATCTCATCATCCTCATTAGCCTTTCCATTATCACTCTGCTTCATTCTACTCAACTCCTCCAAGTCCTTCATCGTGGCCTTGCTTTGCAATTGTGTGCGTTCCTTTTCCTCGTTATAGATGCACTCCTTATTTGAAAAATCTAGAGACTTCGATCTTGATCTTTCCTTCACCTTTCTTGAAATGCTCCACTTGCTCACTTTGTCTGGCTCTTCTTTTGATATAATCATGAACAATTCTCAACCTCGAACACACTTGGCCTCTTTAACTTATCTCTCTCTAGAGGTATCGCAGGAGCCTCCCTATCCATCCAAACTTCCTTGCTAACCATTAACATCGTGACTATGTCATCTTCTTCCAATGGCAAATACTTCATCTCTGTTAACATACTATTCAACAAATTAGTGATAATGGAATTGAAAAAGCTAATGTTCATCATACCTTATTCCATCTTCAATTCATCAAATAGTTCAATATTAATCATGCCTTTCTTTTTGTATTTTTGCCAACAGAACCACATCTCTAATACCACTTGTTGGGATTTTTTCTCTAAAATCAAAGTACTCATTTTCTAGGCAAATAAAATAAAGAGCAAGAACACCCATAATTAATATGGTTCGGTAACCTCTTTACCTACATCCATCAACAAATTAACTGCTTTATTAATCTTCAAATACAACTTTAGGAAGAACAAAGTTGTCAAACTCTCACCCCAATTAAAGTTACAATACAACAAAAGTTCTCAACCTAGCTCTGCCCTCTCTACTTGACACCCTAAAATCCAAATACACCCAAAGCTCTCATCCTAGCTCTAGTAGTAAACCTCTCTAGTTTACAATGTATATGATAATTATGAGTGTCTCAATCCTTCTTTGGGACCCCTTTATATAGATGAGATTTTCCTAATACTAATAGGAAAAGAACAACAACAAAGAAAACAACTTCAACTACTACTACAACAAGCAATATCCAATAGAAATTACTACCACTTATATTAGAACAAACAACTATAAAATAAGAAATCATTTTCCCAAAACAATTAGAAGTCTTTCTCATGGGGAATTCAGTCAAAATCCTAACACTCTTATCATAAATGTTGTGTATCATTTTAATGATACGTGTATGCAAGTGTTGATATGTTCTACGAGCCAAAACAAGACATATACACATCGTGTCGTATTCAGTAGTTTCTCCCAAGCTTTTTCTTTCGAAGAAATAAAATATCTTCCAAAACTAACTTTAGGTCCTAAACGATAGGTAATTAATTAATCATCTCTCTTTTTTAATTATCCATTGATATCTCATGTGAGTAGGGTTCATTCTTGATCATATATATTGTGTAACGAAAAATAACTTTATTAGTTAGAGAACTGCATTCACAATTCTTTTTATTTTCTTGAAAATTAAAAGAAATTGGTACGCAATTTAATTACATGCATTCTCTAAACCACATCCATGAACTAATTTAGATTTTCTTTTTTCCTTTCTTAATAAACTACTGACTCAACTTTTAAGTTATTTATATAAGGACACACTAAAGCCAACAAACATGAATTAATACTTGGTTATTCAATTAGTAAATCACCCACAACGAAGATTTTACTTTGTTTAGGTTGGGTAGTCCAAATTTTTTGCTAATTTATCATAAACCCTTTGCTTTCTTTCGTGAAGATGGGAATAAATCATTACATATATAAATTTGCTAGGATTATTTAAAAGTTGTTTTTTATATATATTTTCTCTCCTGGTTGGTAATTTTTTTGTTTTGAAATTGGCAATTACTTTAGCTAAAAAATGACAATGAAAAAATGGGCAGTATGATCCTCAATGTTTGAGAATAGAATGATGTGCCTCCGTTGCTATAACGCTTATAAAGTCTTTTTGGCTGGTGGTTTTACCCCCACAAAGCAACTAGCCTCATATGGATACATATTTTTTCAATATTCGGAGGAATTTTTTTTATTTATTTATATTAAAAGGATGATATATTCAAAGTGTAATAATTAATTTGATACACTACAAGATAAAAGGTTATCGCCGGCGCTTTTTTTTTTCATATTGCGGCGCTTTAAAGTGTCGGAATATGCATTTCCTGTGCTTTTCGCAAGCGCCGGATAAAGCGCCGGTATGTGTGGTGTCGGAGCGTAAATACCGGTGCTTAAATAAAGCGCTGCAATGTGCATATTTTTTTGGCACTTGTAAGCGTCGGTATATACTGGCGTTTGTAAGCGCCGAAATATAGCACTTATATAGTGGCGCCTCTGAGCGCCGGTATATAGTGGCGCTTCTAAGCGCTGGTATATACCGGCGCTTACAAGCGTCGAAATAAGGTACTTATATAGTGACGCTTCTAAGCGCCGATATAGAGTGGCACTTCTAAGCGCCAGTATATAAGGCACTTATATAGTGGCGCTTCTAAGCGCCGATATATGTGGGCCGAAGCGCCGCTATATAAGTGCTTTAATTGTGTTTTTCACATTATTTTGGTTTAATATTGTACCATAAAATGAACCCTTCAATAAATAAAATGTACCATAAAATTTCAAATGTTCTTCAATATATAAAATATACCATATAATTTCAAAATGTTCTTCAATATATAAAATGTACCATCATTCATAAAAATTCTTTTAATCAGTACAAAAGTCATCTCATGTATAAAAAAAAAACATAGTTACCATCACACTTGGCATCAATTAATTGGTCCTCTATTAACCGATTGTTGTAGTAACGACTTCAGCTCATCCATTTGGGATTGCATACTGTTCATTTGATCATCGTGCTTAGCTGTTATTTCTTGGCTCTGATGCGCTTGCTGTTCAATCTGATGCGCATACTATTCAATCTAATGCGTATACTGTTTATTGTTTTCTCCCATTTGTGCTCTCATACTACTTATCTCTTCAGCATAAGCCTCATGGTATCCCATATCATTCCTCATTTGAGCTGAAAGTCCAAACACAGCAGAGGGTGTAACTCCAAAACCCTGACCTCGGACATGACCGGAACTCTCTTCACCCATAAGCTCGGTGAAGACTTCATTTTGTATTGCTAAATTATTGCTAGCATCAGAGGATTCTGAAGCTGCAACAAGTTCAGCAACACGAGCTTCAGCTGTCGCTTACAATTACGAAACAATAAAGATTAAACTCCTCCAAATATTGAATAGCTAATTGCAATGAAATTTACATAAAACAATAGTTGCTTATTATATTTTGTAGAAAAACTGGCAGAATTTCCCCCTATTTTCCATAAAACCTCCTGCAAAAGAAAAATAAATATACAATCCAAACAATAATACAGACTAATTTTCAGCCATAATTGCGGAAATCAAATAACAGAAGACAGCCATAGAAAGTGAAATAGAATTCAGCAAACATCAACAAACATACAACAAAATAGATCAGCTGCATGAGAATTCAGCAAAATAGATGTTCTAAATTGAAAATGCTTCTAATTTATGATAGTTACACTTTCCTGCCAGATCAAAGCATGGGGCTCATTCTATTCAGCAAAATAGAATTCAGCAAACTCCAAAGAAGATCAAAAGGCATGTCATGCACAGTAGAAAGAGAGAAAAATGTTGAGGATAATTTTGGAAAGGAAAAATTAGTACATATGGTAAATGAGTAGTTAAGTGCCTGTAGCCTTATTATACCTTTCAAGGCCCAAAATGCCTGCCGAGCCTTCACATGGTAAGTTTACATCAGTGCAGGTATAATAGCAACTAATACATAATATGGTACCTTTGGAAAAAACAAAATATTGCACAACATAAATTTACATTTTATCATAAGAGTTCATTCAGTGATATATAGATTTAAATTTTTTTAGAAAAAAAAAGCATTTAGATTTTTATTTTAATAAAGTATTTTCACTAAGCACACAACATTTAGTTATCAAAGTTGGAAGCACCAGCACACACCACAAAGGTGGAAAAAAAATAACAATACACACGTTAATGAACAGACAGGCACACGGATATTGCTAGGACTAAACACAAGTACTAAAGCAATAGATTTTGACAAACCATGACAATCTAAAGTCTAAAACATAAGTACTTTTTGCAGGAACGGGAGCCAGAGAGATATAATCTTTGCCGAAAGATACAATGAAAGCATTGGGAGTGTTGGACACTTGAGGACATAAAATTTATGTCCACTTGTGCCATCATTTGAACGCACAGTTAAGAGAATTCAATCTCCTTTACCTAATGAAGAAAATGATAGGAATGCTAAATTTTTTTTCCAAAAAATTACTCGTTGTTTATATTTTCATCCTTGTTTCACCATGCATGGCTCTTTTTCAGTAAACAAAGACTAAAATGAAATTATAAAAACTACAATTACACATGTACAGTCATTTCCCAATGTCCATATTCACAGCTTACAAACTTTCCGGCAATTAAGAGATGATTCTCTATTGGAGGGAGTATCTATGCAAGACATATTTTAGCCCATCAGATAATTCTAAATAGGACAAAATCTACTCCCTAGAGATTATAAATAAAAGAGAGCTTTTCAGGGAAGGGATTGAATGAAAGAACTATATTACTATTCAGTTTTTATTGAGAATCTGAACATGAACAATGGTTATAGAAAATAATCTTATAAAACTAGAGCAACAAACCAAATGGGCAAACCAGTTAAAAGGAAAAGAATGGTCATTGAGAAAAAGTGAATTATGGAAAATAATATCTGAGAATATTAATAAGTCAAATTATCAGGAAAGACAAATTTACACAACAAAGTATTTGCATGCAACTGAAGAACAGAAAATTTATTTCTAAAAGATCCTAAAAAAGAAAGAATGAAAGAAAGAAATAAAGACAAACAACTCTACATAGGTGATGATGGAGGCTAATAGTAAAAACCGTAGCAGCTGCCTTGCTTACAACTCATCATTGGGCAGTATTAAACATTCTAAGCTGTTAGGGACAATTTACCCAGATAGAGCTTTTCAGTTCAAGAATGAACACACAAACACATACAGAAAGCAAGGAGATTGGAATTAAATTACCTACCCCATGGCATCTGAGGACCACAATATTATGGACTAAAGCACAATAACACAATGACAACCATAAATGGTAAGACATTGATGCATGGCAAAGATTTATACAAACTGGTCATGAAGAACATATAAGGGATCTTGAAAGATAAAACTATGCAGATTTAAAAATTCAACAGAAATTCCTCTTAGTCACCCAACAGTTCAAACTATGAACTCCAATGAAATGAAAACAAAAGCCATGGGAGTAAGATAAGTCCCTTCAATGCAAATGACTATTCCAATTTGAGTATCAACATTGAAGATATATATAGTCAACCGAGAGTTTAAAATATGAACTCCAATGAAAAGAAAACAAAAGCCATAGGAGTAAGATAAGTCCCTTCAATGCAAATGATTATTTTAATTTGAGTATCAACATTCAAGATATGCAACAGTTGTAATATAAGGTCTCAAAACATATATAAAAAAGAGGACATCATTCAATCACTAAATAAAAATAAAAGGACATCATAGAGATGTTTAACTCAAGACAATAGCAATTTGGTAACTCATAAGAACATTTTTTTGATAAGAACTCATAACAATAAAAAAAATTCTATAAGAACTCAATAAGAATAATGAAAGCCCTCAGATCTTATAGCTATAATTGGTCATTGACGGTGATCTAACTGGTTTCATTATGACCTGATCACATCATCTTCCCTGCCAATAAGATAGATAGATTGATAGTTAAAAAAGAAAGAAAGAAACAAAGAGATGTTGACAACGGTTGATGATAATAGTGAAATTGATCATGCTGTTGTCTATTTATTGCACCAATTAATAAAATTTGCTTCAGGATGCTACATGTTTTGCTAAACTTTGTGGTTGGACATCCACAAATAGTTAGTGAATGGGTGCTAGGAAAAAATATAAAGTGAAAGAACAAGACTTTTAAGTTATCAGTACAATAGAAATCACCATGGATAATACAATTAACTTACCATAACCGAGAACTCATTGCATCAAAGGAGAAAGGAAAATAAATATCTAACCAAAAAAGAAAATATCTAAACTTGTTGATCAACGAACAAATGTACAGTGAACTTACCATTAATTATCGTGATGCATCATCAATAAAAGTCCCATCCTTGTGTTTATGAGTTTCAGCAAAAAATTCTACGCGCTCGGGCTCATTCCCATGTGTCATCTCCTACCATGTATGAAAAGAGTTCAAATTGTGACTCAATACACTACATATCAAACACTAAGATTGGATGAATGAAGCAAATTAACTCACATATTCATCCCGTCTTTTAACAAAACTCTTTGAACCGGACATGTGGGGACATTATTGTCTTTCACGTGCCGCTGTCCCTATAGTAGAATATTTCTACACCAATGAGAAATCAATTGAATAATCAGTCATTATTAGGAAAATATAAACAATGAGAATCCAAATTGTTGGAAATCACCTTGACAAGATGCCCAGGTGGTGATCTTCCAAACACCCAAGTCTAGAATGACTTGTAGAAAGAATTTCAATAATCGAACACAAGAACAGAAAATCAAAGAAAGAAAGAAGACAAGCAATTTGTTATCGAGGTTCGGCAATGTGCCTACGTCCCCGTCAGTTCCTCCGAACTCTCTGCACTAAATCAATGGTTCTTCACAATTCAACAACCCTCTCCAAGAAACCTCAAGTTCTTGAAGGAACCTAAAAGAGAACTAGAAAATGATAGACCTATTACAAAGCTTTCTATCAATTCTATACTACCCTCTCTTCTTTACAACTAGCCTCTCTACAATGAGTCCTTCTTGTGTTTTGTGTCTTTGCACTCTCACACAATTCTCTCTTGTATTACATTTGATCTCACATAATGTTGCAACAAATGATTCTTCTCACATGTGAAAAATGGGGCTAGGGAGCCCCTTTTATAGCCATCCATTTCTTGGACATTCTTGTGAGTCATTCTCCACCCTTAGATCTTGATGACCACTTAACCATGGCCCTCCATCAATCCTAAGTGGTGTTGTGCGTTTTAACCTTGCATTCACGCACCTAAGAGAAGGCTAAAACATGCTGTCCATGTGTGCCGGTTAGCACTGCAGCGCTGAGGAACCGGCGCTGCAGCTTCAAGTTTCTGTCCCTTGTGCTATTCTTGCCAGGTTCCAACGCTGCAGCTCCAAGTTGCTGTCCCCTTCACACAACACCCTTCTGCTTGTGTGCAGAAGTGCGCATATCCTTCCCTTGCTCCAAAATGATGCACACACATGTGTGCAGCCCTCTAACTTGCTGAACTTTGATCCTCCACCTTTGATTTAGACTTTAACCATCTTTGAACCATACTTGGACCTGTTCAAACCTTAACCATGTTTGAACCATATTTAAACCTTAGACAAATACCAACAATCTCTACCTTTGTCTAAGCGTTTAAACCCAAATCATTGCGCAGAGACCTTCGGGATCCAAACTCATCTTGAGTCATCAATCAACTGACTCCAATCCTAAGAAGTCCAAGGCAATGATTGGACCTTCTTAGAGGTAGAACCTTGGTGCCTAAATCTGCAGGACTTTCCTCCGTGGTCTTCTTGTCAACATGAATGCATCCTTTCGTACCATTTTTCGGAATGTAATGATACCGAACATCCATATGCTTCATCCCCTCATGGAACACCGGATTCCTCCACAAGTGCCCCGCACTTTGGCTATTCGAAGATACCACAACCTACTCTTTTAGGACCTCCCACTCGTCCAACAATCCTTTGCACCCAATAGCCTCATTTATGGCTTCCATAGCCGCTATGTATTCTGCCTTGGTTGTTATGAGTGCTACCACCGACTGCCACTGAGCCTTCAAATACCTCAGCAACCACTTCATCCCAAGCCAACGCTTCTTTCCAGGATTACTCACAAATTTGTTGAGAACACCCATTGCCCAAGAAACCCTCAACCGGCTTCTCTCATTTTCTTGGATTATACACATCCCAAGGATCTTTTATGTAAGACAGAGATCCTTCCTCTCAAACTCCTCACTGATTTGAGATGTAGACCTTTTCATCCTCTCCCTGCTATTCCAAACCAACAGCCCATCAATGACATAGGTGAGGAAACTCACCATCTTCTCCACCTTGTGTCCAGGTGAGAAAGTTTCTGTGAGACCTATGTCTTCTCTTCTTATGAATCCATTCGCCACCAGCCTAGCCTTGTTTTGGACTTCATCTCCTAGAGGGTACCCTTCTTTGACCTTGTAAGTCCACTTACAATCCACAACTATCTGATTTCCCAAAATGTGCACCAATTCCCAGAAGTTGTTCTTCCACAAAGAATCCATTTCTTCCTCCATAGCTAGCTTCAATCTTGGTGAATCCTTACATCCCATGTAAGTCTCTTGTTCACTCATCCCTCCTTTTGTCCAAGGAGTTGCTGCATCCACAGCATCTGCAAACCCATATCTTGAAGGTGGTCCGACCAGCCTTCTTTCCCGGTCTCTTGTGAGCTGATAGTCTTTCCAACTTGCTGCATCAACCTCTTCTAGTTCAATCTCCTCTTGAGTGCCCTGAGCATGGCCTTCATCCAAGGGCTCTACCTGGTCCGAACCCTCTTGCCTTCCTTGTTCTACCTGAACTGAATCTTCCTTGATGCTATGCTCCACAAGAACCAAACTGGTTTGCTCACTAGCCCCTGCAGGGTTAGTTTTCTCCAAGTAGGGAAATAACAATTCATTAAAATTAACATCCCTACTTATAATGAGTCTTAATCCTTCTTTCTCTAAGGACCACAACCTATACCCCTTAGCCCCTTCCCCATATCCTAGAAACACACACTTTCTAGATCCTGGGCTAAGTCTATCATCTTTTTGTTGTGCATATGCAGCACACCAACAAGTCCTAAGGTTGTCCAACTCAGGGAGTTTTCCACTCCACATCTCCATGGGAGTCTTTTGGGACACAATTATAGAGGGTGATCTATTTACCAAGTATGTAGCTGTAGCCACAGCTTCTCCTAAAAAACATTCGGGTAATCCGGATCCATTTAACATGCACCTAACCTTTTCCATAAGTGTCTTATTCATCCACTCAGCAACTCCACTTTGCTGAGGAGTTTCCAAAACCGTCCTATGTCTTAGAATCCCATTTAAAGTACAGAATTGATCAAGTTCTTGGTTAAAAATTTCTAAGCCATTATCGGTTCTTATCCCCTTAACTACTCTACCCATTTGAGTCTCAACAAGCCCTTTCCACACCACTAATTTATTCAAGGCATCCGATTTATTTCTAACCAAATAAAGCCACACTCTTATTGAATAATCATCAATTAAAGACAGAAAGTAAATGTTACCTCCCTGTGTTGGTGTCCTTGCTGGTCCCCAAAGGTACGCATGAATGTAGTCAAGAATGCCCTTAGACTTGTGCACTCCGGTGTTGAAGCTCACCCGGTGTTGCTTCTCAAGAACACAACACTCGCAGAAATCAAGTTCCTCTACTTTGTCTCCACCAAGTAGGCCATCCTTGCTGAGAACTTGCAGGCCCTCTTCGTTCATATGTCCCAAGTGAGTGTGCCAAAGGGCTGCCATATCCATCTCAGCCATCAAGCTTGCTGCTTGATCATTGATTTTTGTCTCTCCGATCATCTCATAGAGTCCATTGTTTCTTGCTGCCTTGATCTCTACCAAAGATAACTTGGCTACCTTGATCTTTCCTCCTTCTATCTTGCATGTGTGTCCCATGGAATCCAGCTGCCCCAATGAGATCAAATTCCTCCTCAAATCCGGGAGATACCTCACATTTTCCAGCAGCCTTGTCATTCCATCAAACATCCTCACCTGGATGTCTCCTATGCCTCTCACTTGGTAAGAAATATCATTCCCCAAGAAAACCCTTTCATCATTGGTCTCCTTGAAATTATTGAACCAACTCCGGTGAGGGCACATGTGATGAGTGCACTCGAAATCCAAGATCTATTTCCCGCTGCCTTATTGCCCATTGCTCACATCCGAGCACACAACAAGAACATCATCATCTTGCTGTTTTGTTTTGGCAATCGAAGCCTCTCCATTCTTGGTATGGCTTCTTCCTCTATCCCTTGTCATCTTCTTGCAATCTTTCTTGACATGACCCTTCTTATGGCAGTAGTAGCAGCTCTTCCCTCCAAATCTCAGTTTGGAATGCATTCTCCCATGGCTTTCTCGTCTACCTCTGTCTCGGTAGTAGCCATGCATGCTGTTGTGCACTCTCCCATGGCTCTCTCCTCTACCTCTGTCCCGGTAGTAGCCATGCATACTACTGTGCACTCTCCCATGGCTCTCTCCTCTATCTCTGTCCCAGTAGTAGCTATGCATGCTGCCATACCAAGTTGCTGGCCTTCTTTTAAAGAACAACCCTTTACCACTTGATGCACTCCTTATCATGGCATCAAGATCATCTTGCAACTCTTTCATAGGATCAAATTTAAAAGCAAATATTCATTTACAAAGATACCTCTTATTAGGGAGAGTCTGGGCAAGAAACAACTCATCTAGTTTCTTCCATATTGCAGCTGGATCTTCCGCACTCCCTTGTGACATTATCCGACAAGTGCAAGAAAATGGTGTTGTAAGCCATCTTCTTCATCTCAATCCGCTAGTCCTCTGTGGTACTTGCAGGAAAAGCATCATCTTCTCCAAGAGCCAAGTCCACTTTCTGTTGCACTAGAACTGCCTTGATCTTTCGCTTCCAAAGGGCAAAATCTCCCTTTTCATCAAACTTCTCAATACCGAAATTTGAAGCCATCTTTGCGGACAAGATCCCTGATTTATGCACTACCCACAAATGCTTTCTTCAACCTCAAGAACACAGATTGAAGATGGATCTTAACACCATTCTTGAATCAACTTTCAAGAACACGATCGGATCTTGATCTTTACATCGTTCTTGAATCACCCAAGAAGTTTAATCTTTGATTCTTGGAGTCTTGGCTCCATACCTTCTACTTCTTGCTTCGATAACCTGCTGTGCAGCTCTGATTCTACTATTCAAAGCTCTCATACCACTGTTGGAAATCATCTTGACAAGATGCCCAGGTGGTGATCTTCCAAATACCCAAGTCTAGAATGACTTGCAGAAAGAATTTCAGCAATCGAACACAAGAACAGAAAATCAAAGAAAAAAAGAAGACAAGCAATTTGTTATCGAGGTTCGACAATATGCCTATGTCCCCGTGAGTTCCTCCGAACTCTCTGCACTAAATCAATGGTTCTTTACAATTCAGCAACCCTCTCCAAGAAACCTCAAGTTCTTGAAGGAACCTAGAAGAGAGCTAGAAAGTGATAGACCTATTATAAAGCTTTCTATCAATTCTATACTACCCTCTCTTCTTTACAGCCAGCCTCTCTACAATGAATCCCTCTTGTGTTTTGTGTCTTTGCACTCTCACACAATTCTCTCTTGTATTATATTTGATCTCACGCAATGTCACAACAAATGATTCTTCTCACATGTGAAAAATGAGGCTAGGGAACCCCTTTTATAGCCATCCACTTTTTGGACATTCTTGTGAGTCATTCTCCACCATTAGATCTTGATGACCACTTAACCATGGCCCTCCATCAATCCTAAGTGGTGCTGTGCATTTTAACCTTGCATTCATGCACCTAAGAGAAGGCTAAAGCATGTTGTCCATGTGTGCCGGCCAGCACTGCAGCGCTGAGGAACCGGCACTGCAGCTTCAAGTTTCTGTCCCTTGTGCTATTCCTACCAGGTTCCAGCGCTGCAACTCCAAGTTGCTGTCCCCTTCACACAACACCCTTCTGCTTGTGTACAGAAGTGCGCACACTAGTGCACATGGTCTTCCCTTGCTCCAAAATGATGCACACATATGTGTGCAGCCTTCTAACTTGCTGAACTTTGATCCTACACCTTTGGTTTAGACTTTAACCATCTTTGAACCATACTTGGACCTGTTCAAACCTTAACCATATTTGAACCATGTTTAAACCTTAGACAAATACCAACACAAATGAACATAATTATATTTAAACAACCTCACTCTGCTCAGAGAACCAGTAGTTCACCAGTTGCTTCCACTGGTCTTGATATACTCCTTTTGAAACATTATTGCTCAAAACTTGTTATTTTATTTTGTTCCTCACGTGGTCTTTTTTAAGGACGTATCGGTAGTCCCTCCATTTTTTTCCTATCATCCTCAACAAAATATTGTCTATCGCCTCAATCATAGGGTAATAGAACTTCCTCTACCAGACAGAAAGGAAATCGATGTCAAATAAGCATTATTGGTGTTAGGGATTATGCATGTACAACACCACGAAAACAAAAAAAAAAAACAAACAAAATTGGAGGCAATCAATGGTTATTAAGTTGTTACTTACCCGAATCAATGGTTATTCTACAATATTTACAAAGGAAGGGGCTGGTGCTGGGGTTGCACCAGCCCCTGTGCTATAGATGAGGATTATATGATAGGAGATGGGTTTATGGAGGATTATCAGATGGGTCTTTGATGGGGTGGGAAGGGAGTGGTGATTTTTTCAATTAGAAATTGGTGTCTTAGACACTGGGCCAATTAAGTTAAGATTGATAGAGAGGAAAAGTAGGAGAATGGAAGAAGAAGAGGAAAAAATATCGGTGGAGAACACGTGGACAAATGGGATGATTTTTTTTTCCACATGGACAAATCACAATCCTCATAATTTTAAATGATTTGGGAGTGAAAGCTAAGATAAGCTAATTTTTTATCGTTCTCTTACTTCCTCTCATTTTTTCATCATTTTTACTAAATATTAATATTTTTTATTTTTCCATTCTCCTCTTTCCTTCCTCCCGTTTTTTTTCTTATTACCAATCACAACCAAACTCTAAGCCCTCAATAGAACTTTAGAACATCACTGTAGAAATTGACCAAAAAATCCAACAAGGAAGCATAGCAAACAAGCAGATATTGACTTTAGAAACCACAAAAAATGAAAGTCTAACTTAGCATTACATACCAAACAAACTTCCCTACTACAAACCAAACACAAAGAGAGAATATTTCCTATCAGTGAACACCATGCATAGAAGAAAAAAAGCAAACTTGAAAAAAACGAAAATTGTTTTTATGCAGAAATTATTAGCACAATACTCTCAGGAAAAGCGTGAAACTAACTACCAATTGAATATCAATTTCATAATCATTCCTAGTCATATGATAATTGTTTACATATTGCAAAAAAAAAAAAAAAAATCATATGATAATAAAATTATGAGACATTAATAAAATTATGGACATGCAAGAACGGGATCAGACCCTGAGTTTACAAGTTGCTATTACCAATCTGATTGGGGCTTCATACATATTCCAGTAATCATCGCTCATTCAATCCAAGCTCTTAATGTTTGTATGAAGAGTTCAGTTAGGATGTAAACTGCTACTAGTATAATCTATTATGTTGTAAATTAGTGACATTAACATGAAAGAGACACATAAAAGCCCAAAAGTCATGGTAGGTTAACAAAAGCTGTATCCATGGATGCTTGCATCAATGGAAGTTTACCATATTTGAAAGTCAGTTATTTATCCTTTTGACCAATAGTTTGTTTTGACAGAATAATAATAATAATAATAATAATAATAATTAAATTGTCCAAATTAGTAAAGTAGGAATAGCTAATAATGATAAGAATGTGATATGATGCATCTTCACTTTCTATAGTAGGTGCATCATGGCTTATGGCAAGTTTAGGACTCCATCATCCATTCTGCTTCGTGCCGTCAAAGGGATCTGACCCAATTGGGTTGTCACTTGTCACTTTTATTTCTTCTTTTGAACTTACTGTTTTTCATTTCTCAATTCTTTTATGTTCATTTCTGAGCAAAAGATAGTAGTAATGGTTAGGACAAGTAAAAATATGTACTATTTGGCCTTTAGGAACAGAAAAAGCTTATACTATAATTAAGCCCTGTTTGTTTGGACTTATAATATAGATTTATAGGACTTAAATACACTTTAAGGCTACTTATTTCAAAACTGATGTTTGGCAAATTAAATAGAATTCAAACAGACTAATGTTGCTTGCTTTGTTTACAAATTACAACTGACATACAAGGACTAGGGTTTCAACTTTTAATTCCATATATCATTTCATCAAAAAATAAGTTCCACGCACCAAAAAAGAAGAATTTTAATTTCAAATGATGAAAAACAAAAAACTTAAAAGCTCAACAAAAGAGTGTTTCGGTACCTGGCAGGGAGTATTGGAGCTGTTGGTGCCTGGTGGGATAGCTACGCCGAAAAATTGAACCCAGTCGTGGAAAGATGCAGAGACGCTGCCGGTGCTTCTTGAAGGAAGAGAGAAAAAGGTAAGCTTTTGTGAGGGGATCTGAGCGACAAAAAAGAGAAATGAGAAGAGGAGAGAGAAAACCCACTTATGACTTAGCCCAAGTACAATCCGATGGAGGAGGAAAATAAAGAGAGGTAGCGATCGATGGAAGAGGGAGATAGCCGAATTGAGGATCTGGCGTGAGTCGTTGCAATGGACAGAGAGAGGGAGAGAAAATTTTAGGCAAAACACGGTGCGGCAAGGAACGACAGGAATATGTGAAATTTTATATCATATACTGGCGCTTTGAAGCGCCGAAATATGAAAGTCAAATATACCAGCACTTGTAAGCGCCAGTATATGTTACTTTCATATTTCTGTGCTTCAAAGCGCCGGAATATGAAATGGGTTTCCAGCATATAACAGCACTGCCGGAATATGCTCGAAACCCATTTCATATTCCAGCGCTTGGAAGCGCCGAAATATGAAAGTAACATACACCGATGCTTACAAGTGCCGGTACATATACCGGCGGTTAAAAGCGCCAGAATATGTTATCAGTTTCACATATAATGGCGCTTAAAAGCACCATTATATGTTTTTTGAATATTGCAGTGCTTCAACGAAGCGCCACCAAGAAAGCGCCGGCGGTTAATATATTGCGACGCTTTTGTCAAGTGCCGGAAATAAAGCGCTGGCAATTGACTTTTATCTTGTAGTGATACAAAATAATTTCATAGTATTATCACATAATCCATATAAAAATTCATATACAATAACTATAACAATCTACTTAAAGTTGAGAAATTCTTACTTAGACCTGTGTCATTAAAAGATATTTGACAATTTCGTTTTTCAATGTTGAATGATATGTGAAGAGAAATATCGTGAATGATTTTTTTTTTAATCCAATGATGGAGATTTTCTTGTTCTGTCATTCATTTTGTGAAATGGGTATAGTTGAGCAGCGGAGTTAGATAGGAACTGTAGGGAATTGTTGGGAGGAAATTGAAGAGTGAGTCTACGAATGATGTGATTTGATCTTGTGAAGAAACCATCTCCGGAGGTTGATGATCAGGCGAGAATTGTTCATGATACCGAGACAATCAGCCTGGATTTTTTGATGGATGAGACAGAGAATGATTAAGTGCTCAATCATCTACTGTGGATATATTGATTTTTGGATATAACCTTGGTGGTTCCTGCTTTATGTGAACGATAGTCTTTAGAGAGGAAGGATCACTTCTATCAAACAAGCAAAAATTAACTTAATTGGATTAATATTAATCATGGGTGTACAGTTGGATGAACTTAAAGATGATTTGTTAGATAAATCCTATAAAAGAAAGCTCTTTCTTCTTTTTTTTTTAAAAAAAAAAATAAAGAAAAAGAAGCAAAACTGCAAAAGTCATACATATATAATATGTTTCATGACAAAAGAGAAAAAAAATAAGAAATTAATATCAACCAGAATGTGATCTCATTTCATTGAAGTGCATACATGTGTGTTCTAATATAAAAGAAATGTCCTTTGAAAACTTCTTCATACATGTCATTTTTACTGTAGTAATTTCTGACAAAATTAACCGTCCATAATTAAGTCAGTCAAGTCTTAATTATTTTTCTATACTATAATTTAGGACAAGAAATTAAATTAAATTAAATTAAACTTAGTTTAATTTAATTTAATTTTTGCTGTCAGTATATCACATTTCCTTGAGAACTTGAGGACATTCTGGTGATACCTTCTTAGTCATGAACCCAATAGAGGCATCGGGAATCGTATCATCAACACCCCCATTGCTTGACAATAGTAGCTTCCCCCCATCAATTCTCTCACAGCACTCTGGGTCAGGGTTGTGAGTCACGGTTATGTCGCATACGTCAGCTTTATGGTCGCCTACAATTGGTATTAAGTAATTTCCATCCGCTTTGCTTACAGTCTCCCTCAGAGTATGTCAGCTTGTTACTTACACGGTCCTTGCACTCCGACCGAAGCTTAGCACCTGCAATTAATATTAGATATCACACAATTTTTTCTAAGTGTAACAGTGGTGATTAGAATCGAAGTCATGAGATAATTATCGATCCTTTACCAGAGGAGAAGATATAACTGTTGGACTCAACTCATAATCAGTAAAATTCACCATTATCGTCACATATGCTTGAATCGAAAACTAAAAACAGTCATTTGACGATGAAAATAATTATGGATTACGTTTTTAAAAACAAGTTTTTGAAAGTTATTCTCAAAATCAAGTTTTTTCGTTTTCAATTTATAAGTAAATTACCATCAATGTATTTGCTTAATTTGGTCTCAAATTTGACACGGCTACAACTTCTTCCACACAACAAATTTATTCAAGGCATCTGATTTATTTCTAAGCAAATAAACCCATACTTTTCTTAAATAATCATCAATTAAAGATAGAAAGTAAAGGTTACCTCCCTGTGTTGGTGTTCTTGCTGGTCCCCAAAGGTCCGAATGAATGTAGTCAAGAATCCCTTTAGACTTGTGCACTCCGGTATTGAAGCTGACCCAGTGTTTCTTCCCAAGAATGCAACTCTCACAGAAATCCAGTTTCTCTACTTTGTCTCCTCCAAGTAGACCATCCTTGCTAAGAACTTGCAGGCCCTTTTCGCTCATATGTCCCAAGCGAGTGTGCCAAAGGGCTGCCTTATCCATCTCAGCCATCAAGCTTGCTGCTTGATCCTTGGTTTTTGTTTCACCGATCATCTCATAAAGTCCATCCTTTATTGCTGCTTTGATCACTATCAAAGATCCCTTGGCCACCTTGATCTTTCCTCCCTCTACTTTGCATGTGTAGCCCATGGAATCCAGCAGCCCCAATGAGATCAAATTCCTCCTCAAATCTGGGAGATACCTCACATTTTCCAGCAGCCTTATGACTCCATCAAACATCCTCAATTGGATGTCTCCTATCCCCCTCACTGGGCAAGAATTATCATTCCCCAAGAAAACCTTTCATCATTGGTTTCCTTGAAATTCTTGAACCAATCCCGGTGAGGGCACATGTGATGAGTGCACCCAGTATCCAAGATCCATTTCCTATTGCTTTCTTGCCCCTTGCTTACACTTGACCACACAACAAGAACATAATCATCTTGTTGTTCTGTCTTGGCAACCGAAGCCTCTCCATTCTTGGTATGGCTTCCTCCTCTATCCCTCATCTTCTGCTTGCAATCTTTCTTGACATGACCCTTTTTATGGCAGTAGAAACATCTCTGATAGGTGCTTAAATATTCATATTTAAGCCCCCTTATTTACATTTGTTAGGTCCTTAGTTATGTTAATTTAGTCCATTTTACTTCATTTGTGTGTTTCACATGTTTTTATAGGGTCTTGGAGAAAAAGAAGCAGTTTTGGCACTTAAGAGAAGAAGCCTGGAAATCCTGGAGCAGCTTCTGGTCAAACTGCGATCGATGACACTACTGCATGCGATCGAGCGCATATGCGATCGTTCGCATACATGAAGGATCGAGCGCAGCGCTGCGATCGAGCGCAAGACGCATGCGATTGAGCGCACATGTACGGGCATGAACAGTAAAATGACATAACCCTATTTTGGAAATAAGAGAGCTTTTACGGTTTAGGAAGTTTATGGTTTCCTGAGTCTTTTAAGACTACTCAAGCCCTATAAATACACCTGTAAAGCACACACAAATGAGACCATCAAGGAGATCAATTCTTTTATCTTTTACTTGGAGTTGTAAGCCTTGGGAGAGAATTGACGCCTCTTCTCTCGGGTTTATTCTTCTCTTTATGTTTAGTTTATATATGATGTTTATCTTAGACAGCATGTGTAACTAACTTTCTTATAGGGCTCGATTGAAGCCCTAGTTATGCTTTCTCATATATTTATTCATTGATAAAATCTATGCCAATAGCCTTTATTATGTTGCTTAACTTGATTAATGCCTGTGCTTATTTAAATTCCTCATATGTATGTGTATGGCCAACGTATGCATGTGGTATGGATTGGTTAGTTAGATCAATTTGGATGACCGAGTCCTGGGTCTAACATTAGTAACAAAAGATATCCACACCGGATTCTTGGATTAATCACCATGGGAAACCGGGAGTAGATACCATGCCCTAGGTCTCATGTGGTTGTCGATTTCCATAAATCTTATGCTTTCTTAAGGAAAAACTCACGCAGATACCATGTTGAATCCCTTAAGGAAGAAAAGAGTTAGAGTAGATATCATGCCTAACTCGTTGCTTAGGGAAATCAAGAACTTAAGGAGTAGATACTATGCCCTTAGGTTGGCGACCATTAGGTACACATGATAAGGCTAGTGCATTGATACATTATATAATTGAGAAAGTATGACTAGTGGTGGATATCAAAGCCCTATGTCTTTATTATTATCAAATCACATTCAACAGTTATTTATTTCTTTTCACTTTGAAGAAACTAATTCTAAAAAGAACTTTACCAATCCCTGTGGAGATGATCTTGCTATCGCACACTATACTACACTGTTGACCTTGCAAGTAAAACGAGTGCGACTATTTGCTTATTAATTTAAGTAAATAAATGCGCAATAAGTTTTTGGCGCCGTTGTCGGGGATTGTGCTAAAGTTCCTTTTAGAATTACTTTCGTTTAATCATTGTTATTATTACTTTATTTTCTGTTTACCATCTTTGTTTTTCATCAAAACCTAATCGATTTGTTTTCTGTTTTAGGCACATCAAACCCTAAATCGCACTTTCTGTGATACTTGCGATCGATCGCAGCCTTCTGTGCGATCGAGCGCAATTAGGTCAGAGAGTTACCTGAGCAGCAGAGTGAATTGCTGCATTGAAGCTGGTTTGACTTGATTTATACACAGACTTCGATCCCGACATCCAACAATCTTTCCCCTCAATCCCAAGCTTGAACGGACCATCCGACAAAGGCTTAGGGACAAATTCGAGGAGAACGAAGAAGAAGTCGAAAACAAAACACCAATGGCGGAACAGCTCGAAAACCAGCAACCACCTGCACGAGTACCGATGAAGCACTCCTTCATCCCACGGAACATTGATCAACCATCATGCATTGCATATCAACCTGAGACGGCAGGAAACTATTACATATCTCCGCAAATATTGAATACTTTGACTCACTTTAGGGGTACTCCTAATGAAGATCCACACTTGCACCTCCGAGAATTTTTTGATCTTTGCAAATTCCAGCACATACAAGGCCTAGACGAAGAAGGAATAAGGTTAATTCTGTTCCTTTTTTCCTTGAAAGATAATGCTAAACTATGGTATAATTCTTTGCCTGCAGTTTCCATCTACACTTGGGAAGAGTTGGCAAGCAAGTTCCTGAGGAAGTTTTTCCCAGCCCAAAAGATGAGGCAAATGAGGAAGGAGATCCAGTCCTTCCAACAAAAGGATGGGGACCTCTTCTTTGAAGCATGGGGACACTTCAACGAGCTACCACTCAAATGCCCACATCACAACCTGCCTCAAGATGAACTGGTACAAGCTTTTTATGAAGGTTTGAATGATACTACCAAAAGTATTGTTGATTCAGGTTGTGGAGGAGTGTTGATGGAGAAAAGCAGCGAAGAAGCAATGGAGCTCTTCGAAACCCTCAGCGAACACAGTCAGCAGTTCTCCTCTCGAGGTAGACATGTAACCAAAGGTAAAGGTGTGTATGAGGTAAATCTGAATGGAGGATCTTCCCCTCAATTAGCAGCAATGGAAAGGAAACTAGACTTATTGATAAAAGCCATGGCTGCTTAAAATGCCTCATCCAGCCTACCATCTATCCCACTCCAGGTATGTGCAATATATTCCCAATACGACCATAATACTGATACTTGTCCTTTGTATTCACCTGCAGATACAAAACAAGCAAATTATGTGGGACCTAATAACTATCCGCCAAAGAATAACCCTTATGCAAACACATACAACCCTGGATGGCAGAATCACCCGAATTTCTCATGGAGCAACAATCAGAACAATCAAGGACAGCAACGAAACCCCCAGCCCACTGCTCATGCTACTCCTGAACCAAAGAAGAACGACCTCGAAAGTCTTGTGAGACAACTGGCCACTCAGCAGCAACAATTGATGACGTCACAAGAACAGTTCATGACTCAGCAAAGACAAACCACTGCAACACATGAGCAAGCAATTCAAAGACTAGAGGTACAAATGGGACAACTGGCTAAAGGGCTTAGTGGCAGAAAGCAAGGAGAGCTCCCAGCTCAAACACTACCCAACCCTGGAGGGCATCAACAACTAAAGGCTGTCACAACCTTGAGAAATGGCAAGGTGATAGGATCCGATGAGTCTGCAAATACAAAAAAACCATCGGCATCAAAGGTAAGTGAAACGGAGAAGGTGAATGTTCCACCCTTCCCGCAAAGGTTAGTAAAACAAAAGAATATATTTTTGAAACCTTGCGGAAAGTTGAAATTAACATTCCTTTACTAGATGCAATTCACCAAATACTTGCCTATGCTAAGCTCCTAAAAGATTGTTGCACTCATAAAATAAAATTTCAGGAACATGGGACTGTAGCATTAACTGAAGAAGTAAGTGCTGTACTACTAAGAAAACTCCCACCAAAACTAAAAGATCCGGGTAGTTTTACTATTCCCTATAGAATAGGTAATCAATTGTTTGAAAAAGCATTACTAGACTTAGGAGCGAGTGTAAACTTATTACCATATACGGTATTCGAAACCCTAGGTTTGGGGGAGCTACAACCGACTTCTATTACCTTACAATTGGCAGATAGGAGTATTAAAAGACCTAGGGGTATTCTCGAGGATGTCTTAGTAAAGGTTGGTGAGTTCATTTTACCTACTGATTTCATTGTATTAAACATGGAGGAATGCCCTATGCCATTGCCCTTGCCCATCATATTAGGGAGACCCTTCATGAGAACTGCCGACACTAAGATTTGTATGAAAAAGAGTATAGTGAGTATGAAAATCAATGGTGAGAAAATAGAGTTTAAAATATTTGATGCAATGAGACTTCCTCAAGATGACTTGGAATGCTTTAATGTATGTATAATACAAAACTTTGTTGAGCAAGCTTTTCAGGTCCAACACATTGATCCAATGGAGACTACCATCACCCATAGCTTTACGGAGGTGGAGATTGAGCAAGAACCTGAAAATGTCACTGATGACATCATCACAGCTGTGCAACTCCTTGAGACCTCTCCAAAACACTCTAGTAAGTATACTCCTCCATTTGAAGCTCTCATACCTACTAATGCTACTCTTCTGCCATCTATTGTCCAGGCACCAACATTGGAACTAAAACAGCTACCCGAGCTAACATATGCCTATTTGGGAGAAAAGAAGACTTTACCTGTGATTATAGCTGCTAACTTGAGTAGTGGAGAAGAAGAGAAGCTGTTAAGAGTTCTTAGGGAGCATAGATCTGCCATTGGGTGGACCATTGCTGACATTAAGGGGATAAGTCCAGCAAAATGTATGCATAGTATCTACCTTGAAGAAGAAGCAAGGCCCACTCGAGATGCTCAAAGGAGACTTAACCCACACATGAAAGAGGTAGTAAAGGCTGAGGTACTAAAGCTACTAGATTTTGGCATCATCTACCCCATATCATATAGTAAATGGGTGAGTCCGGTCCAAGTTGTTCCTAAAAAGAGTGGCATTACCGTTGTAAAAAATGAACATGAGGAGCTCATACCTACATGAAAGACAACTGGTTGGAGGGTATGCATTGATTACCGGAAATTGAACAAAGTAACCAGAAAAGAACATTTCCCCTTGCCATTCATTGATCAAATGTTGGAGAGATTAGCCGGTCACAACTATTACTGCTTCTTTGATGGGTATAGTGGGTACAACCAAATTTCCATAGCACCCGAAGATCAAGAAAAGACTACCTTCACATGTCCTTTCGGTACATTTGCTTATTGAAGAATGCCATTCGGATTATGCAATGCACCAGTCACTTTTCAAAGATGTATGATGAGTATATTTTCTGATATGGTAGAAAAGTACATTGAGGTATTCATGGATAATTTTAGTGTCTTTGGCTCCACTTGTGATGAATGCCTAAATCATTTAGAGAATGTCCTAAAGAGATGTGAAGAGAGCAACTTAGTATTGAATTGGGAGAAATGTCACTTCATGGTTCAACAAGGTATTGTATTGGGTCACTCCATCTCAAACAGAGGTATTGAGGTAGACAAGGCTAAGATATACATCATTGCAAAGTTACCTCCCCCTCTCACAGCTAAAGGCATTAGAAGTTTCCTTGGACAAGCTGGTTTCTATAGAAGATTCATCAAGGATTTCTCCAAAATCTCGAGACCTCTTTGTGCGTTGTTGGCTAAAGATACCAAGTTTGAATGGAATAATGACTGTATACAAGCTTTCAACACATTGAAGAATGTCCTCACATCTGCCCCGATAATGATGACACCAGATTGGAATCTCCCTTTAGAATGAATGTGTGATGCCAGTGACTTCGCCTTGGGAGCTGTCTTAGGTCAAAGAATCAATAAGGTACCTCATGCTATTTACTATGCTTTTAGAACTTTAAATGATGCTCAGCTTAACTATTCTACTACTGAAAAAGAATTGTTAGCTGTTATTTTTGCTTTAGAGAAGTTTAGATCATATCTTATTGGTTCTAAAGTTATCGTATTCACTGACCATGCTGCTTTGAGATATTTGTTTTCTAAAAAAGATGCAAAGCCTAGGCTAATCAGATGGGTACTCCTATTACAAGAGTTCGATTTGGAAATCAAAGACAAAAAAGGCAGTGAGAATGTAGTTGCAGATCATTTGTCAAGGCTACCCTATGAGAATTATGATAACGAGTTGCCTTTGAATGAGAACTTCCCTGATGAGCAACTATTCGCACTAGAGGTAAAACTTCCATGGTACGCTGATATAGTAAATTATCTAACTGCTAAAGTTTTTCCCTCAGGCATGACCACTCAAGAAAATAAACGGCTAATATCCCTGTCAAGACATTACCAATGGGACGATCCTTACCTATTCAAAGTCTACCCCAATCAAATTATCAGACGATGTATCAGAGAAGAGGAGCACTCGAGCTTATTGCAACACTGCCACTAGTTTTCTTGTGGAGGACATTTTAGGGCAAAACAAACAGCTCTTAGGTATTGATACACTTGTATTAATGATTTTAAGGGATGGTAGGCACCTTAATTTTACAAATTCATTATTATCACTTGTAGAATCAAATCTTCATAATGGACCTATCTATTGCAATTGTTATCCCAACTTTTCAATAGATCTTTATGATCCTAATTTGGTTGATACCTTAACATTAGATATTCAGTTAAAAGGATTAGATATCAAATCAGGCACCAGGAACCTGAGTTTGATATATAAAGTCTATTATAAGGTTATGACTACAAAAATAAATCCCAATGCCCTTTTCCAAACTAAACTAGGAGAAACCTTGCTTCTTGAAGCAAATACATTTCATGCTAATACTATTACACCTAAACTCTTGAAATTGGATCAAATCACTATTCCTGATCATTGGAAGCTTGAAGCCTTATGCCCTCCTAAGGCTATAGCAAATTCCAATGTATCTCAAATTGATGAACATAGAGATGGTAGAGTGGTCATTAGGTTTACACTTAATGAATCCCCACAGCTCTCTAGAACTTCTAGTTCTAGAAGAATTAGAACTCCACTCTATGATGACCCTCAAATTATTCCACCTCGATATAGTTATGATTTATCATCCAGAAACTCCAAAAAAAGTTTACTAGGAGTCAATTTTGACCTTGTTATACCTAGAGGATTCTATGAGACCAGCTCCTTCGAATCAGCTATAGATCAATCTCATATAGGAGAATCATCCCAAATAGGAGAACAGTCCAAAAAGAATAATGGAGAATTTTTTCCAACCCGATCTGATATGTTATCTTATCAAGATCATGAGCTTAATGTTATAATGAAATCTTATTTTTAGATCGATAAAATCAAACTTAAGAATGATTTTTTATCTTCAGAAAATAAGGTCAAAATTGATTAGTTTATGGCAAACGTTTCTAATGAATCAAGATCCCAGATTCGTGAAGAATGGTACACTCACATGAAAGAAATAAAATGCAATGTGTATTTCTTCGACTTTTTTGAGATGTACACATTCAATAATAAATTATTCAACCCCTTTGCCCAGAATCATCATGATTTATAAAACCCTATAGAAATAGATGTTATTACTCAACTTAATCAATTATGGACAACATCAGATGACCAAATTATATCATCTATTCATCATCCTTTACAGATAATTGCTATTAAATTGCCTCATTATTCATCTGCCATTACAACATCCCCATTTAAGCAAACCGTTGGCCCCGATTATCGTCCGGTATTAGCCAAAGATATCCAAAATCTTTATTCTCAAAATAACTTCACCAATCAAAATCTTCATACTATTTCAAACCAGCTCAACTCCATTGCCACCTCCATAGACTCCATCGATGAAAAAGTAAGTGTTTCCACTCCAAAACTTCTCGGGAGGGAAGTCCCCCCAATCATTCTGAAGCCCCATTCACATTTATCTCAACCTATTATTATGCCAATAAATATTGAACAAAAAAATTTAATTAGACTTGATGATTCTGATGATATATTAAAATCAATAAATGATAGATTACGAGGATTATCCCTTGCACCAGAAGGACCCTCGTATAATATCAATGTCATAGAAAAAGATATCGTCAATGAAATTAAAGAATCAGATGGTATCAATAAAATATATCGAAGAAATTATTATAAGAATGCCCCATTACCAAAAACTAGGAATTACTACCCTAGGCCAACTCCTCCTGATTTATAATTTGAAGAAAGATCCTCTGCTACCCAAGCAAGATATGATGATAGCACAATATATGAATGGAATATTGATGGAGCTAGTAAGCATATAATCATCAATACCCTTCAAGAAATGACTATGGTAGCCACCGCCTATAGAACATGTAGTAATAACACAGATAAAGAGATAACTCTTGCCATAATTACTGGGTTTACTGGAACCCTCAAAGGATGGTGGGATAATTACCTTACTGAACAAAACCAAAATGAAATTACTGAAGCAACAATACAAGTAAATACCTCCCAAACAGTCCAAAATCCACAAACCGGAGAAACAGTATCTAGAATAGTACCTGTAAACCAAGAAAACGCATTTGAAACTTTGATATATGCTATCACCAAACACTTCATTGGAGACCCTGATAAGTTTGCTGCAAGATCCGCTGAAATACTTATAAATATAACCTGCCCTACTTTGCAAGACTTTAGATGGTATAAAGATGTCTTTCTTGCTAAGGTATTTACAAGACAAGATAGTAATAACGCTTATTGGAAAGAAAAGTTCATATCTGGACTTCCAAAATTATTTGCTGAAAAGATCAGACAAAGGATCAGAGATCTAAATGGCAAATCTATTCCTTATCACTATCTCTCTTATGGAGAGATCATCAGTTACATAAACTATTAAGGTTTATCAATATGTAATGACCTTAAGCTTAAATAAAAAAATGAAGTCAGAGCTAAAACAAAGCAGAAAAGAATTAGGATCATTTTGTAGTCAATATGACTATGAAACCTTAAGGGCTCCATCCGCTGAAAAATAAAAGAAAACAAAAGATTTTCAAAAAAACAAAAATATAAAAAACATGCAAGATCTCCCCCTCCTCATAAAACCAAAAAACCTAATTTTAGAAAAACTAGAAAATCCCAAGCTCCTTCAAAAGTCTGTTTCAAGTGTGGAAGACTTGGACATTGGGCAAAGAATTGTAAAGTCAAACAAAAAATTAATGAATTAGATGTTGAAAAATCTCTGAAGCAACAGTTAACTAAAGTTATGATTAATGACACTCAAACAGAAGAAGAATATTCTTCCTCTGATAATGAAGAGCTCATTTACACAATACAAGAAAGTACTAATTCAGAAGAATCCATTGATTCACAATGTGATTATGAAGATGAACTTTGTTTCTGTAAATCTATCAATATGATCACATCTCAAAAAGAATTTCTTTTAGATATAATAGATAAAATTGTGATCCTATGATAAAAAAGGATTACTTAATGAAACTAAGAGATATTATTCAAGAAGGAAAATAAGATTTTAACTCCATCTGAGCCCTATAATCTTACAAAAATTTTTGAAACCCGTTTTCAAAAACCCGAAATAGCTACCACATAAGATTTATAAATGAAAATTAATATTATGAAATATCAAATAAAATAAATTCAAAAAGATACAGTTGATGTAAAAGGAAAAATAATTTATTTAGAAATTAATTATCTTAAAGAATCGATCTCTTAACAAATCAACAAAGAAGTCCCAAAAGAAGCCCCTAAGACTTCTAATCATGCTAATTTAATATGTATAAATGATGGATCAAAAGATCATGCTAATTTAATAAATATAAATGATCAATCAAAAGACGGTTATGTTAATCTAATAGAAAAAACGAATTATCAAAAATGGTATATTAAAATTTCTATTGTTATTAACAAAGAATATCATATTAATACTACCGCCTTAGTAGATTCTGGTGCAGACTAGAATTGTATTAAAGAAGGCCTTATTCCTACAAAGTATTATGAAAAAACTACAGAAAGACTAAATACAGCTAGTGGTTCAAAACTAAATGTAGAATACAAAATTACAAATTCCCATGTATGTAATGATGGATACTGTTTAAAAACTCATTTTATTCTTGTAAAAAATATACATCAAAATATTATTTTAGGAACACCTTTCCTAACCTAAATTTATCCCTTCAAGGTTAGTCATTTAGGAATAGAAACCAACATCTTAGAGAAAACTTTATTTTTCCCCTTTCTACAACCTGTAGATACAAGAGAATTAAATTAATTACAAACCAATACTTTATGCAGGCAAATAAATTTAATACAAAATAAACGAGCTCATATAAACTTTCTCAAAGAAGAAATAAATTATTAAAAAATAGAACAACGACTTAAACAACCTCAAATTCAATCTCAGACAATAGAATTGGAAGAATTATTCAAAAAAGAAATATGTACTGACCTCCTTAATGCTTTTTGGGAAAGAAGAAAGAACACAGTCTCTTTACCATATGAGCCAGATTTTGATGAGAAAAATATTCCATCCAAATCACGACATATACAGATGAATCAAGAATTATTGAATTATTACCAAGAAGAAATAAAAGTTTTATTAAATAAAAAATTAATTAGACCAAGCAAGTCTCCTTGGAGCTGTTCTGCATTTTATGTTCAAAAACAAGCTGAGTTAGAAAGAGGAGCTCATAGACTAGTCATTAATTATAAACCTTTAAACAAAGTTTTGCAATGGATTAGATATCCCATACCTAATAAAAAAGATCTTCTCAATAGATTACATGACTCTACTATTTTCGCAAAATTTGATTTAAAATCAGAATTTTGGCAAATTCAGATAAATGAAGCAGATAAATATAAAACTGCTTTTAATGTTCAATTTGGCCATTATGAGTGGAATGTTATGCCTTTTGGGCTTAAAAATGCTCATTTTGAATTTCAAAACATCATTAATGATATTTTTAATGATTATTCTAAATTCACCATTACCTATATTGATGATATATTAATATTCTCAAAATCTATAGATCAACATTTTAAGCATTTAAAAACTTTTTTCCAAATCATCAAAAATAATGGTATAGTATTATCTGCCACAAAAATGAAATTGTTTCAAACTAGAGTAAAATTTTTAGGATATCTTATATTTCAAGGAACTAGCAAACCAATAGATAGATCCATTGAATTTGCAAACAAATTTCTAGATGAAATAAAAGACAAAACACAGTTACAAAGGTTAACAGATTCTTCCCCAAAAAACCAATGAGCAAATTGTCAGGTTTCATTTCAGTATATGGCTTGGTGCTCAAAAAAATTATTCAACTATCAAAAAGTAAATTTTAGCAATTATTTTATATATTTCAAAATTTCAAGATGATTTATACAACAAATTTTTTTATTATTAAAAGTTGATTGTAAATCAGCAAAAGAAATTTTACAGAAAGATGTTCAAAATCTTGTTTCAAAACAAATATTTGCTAGGATGGCAAGCAATACTGAGTGCATTCGATTTCAATATCGAGTATATAAAGGGAGAGCATAATTTCGTGCCTGATTTCCTCACACAGGAATTTTTGCAGGAATCAAACACAAGAAAATCATGAGTTCATCCAATAAAAAAAGGAAAGCAGAAGGTGCCTCCACCTTCACCAAAACCCCAAAGCCTCAATGACTGTGCCACAAAAATCCAAATCCCAGGTCATCAACCTATCCCAATACAACCAAAAACCCCTCAACAATCAAATAGAATTACATCACTGGGAAAAATCCCAAATCTATCTGAATTCCCAAATTTAACCTCCCAGTCATATGCCCAAACATTTTCTCAAACACCTTACTCCTCTTGAACCTCTATCCCAAAGACCAGTCAATACATTCAAAAACCATACCAAGAACATGTCTGATGCACCAGCCTAGATAGACCCACAAATGATCTCAATTTTATTACTAAGTATCTTTATACTAACAAAATTTTCCCCATAGGTTTTCATTATATTCCAGAAGATCCAAAAAAGACCAAAAAATTCTATGAACATATAACAGTTGATACTAAATCAATGGAAATCACCATACCAGAGACCCAATAAATCCCAATATTATTACTTATTCAAAATGCAAAATCCTCCGTATCATATCCCCAGACAAAATCGATGATCATTATAAACCCAAAACCTTTTCCGTCCCATTCGTGCCCCCCATATATAATCATTATGATTATCAAAAAGCATGGTATAATGTATTCTTCATCTGACCAAAATCTCATTCCTGGTTTATTTTCTTTGACAAAAAGTTTTTTTTATCAATCTTCCAATATGGATGTTTGAGTGGTTGTTTTCTTTTGGGAGTGACTCATCTATTCTTTCTCCCCCTATTAAAGAATCATTAACCTATTTCAAGCACAATACCAATACTGAAAAAACTTATTCTCATGAGATGCTTTTTTATATCATTTTTTTCATTTCTTGGATTATCTTTTGGGATTATGTTATAAGTAAAACTTCTTGGGATTAACTAGCCATAAATCGAATTTTCAAAGTCAAATGGTGGGCAAAATGTGATTGCTCATTTGCTAGCATTGATGTTATCAAAAATTGGTTTTTTGATAATCCCCAATACTCCAAATATCTTGAAGCACCATCTCCTTCATCAGAACCCAACAAATTGACCAAACAAGAAAAGAAAAAGAAATTATTAGAGGAACTGTCTCTGCTATTAGACAATGATGATGAAAGTACTCAGACTCCAGATGATCAATCCAAGTCACCCTATCAGGATGCACATGAACCTTATGATGCATTTGATCTATCATAAGATTTCACCAGGCAAAAGAAGATCGACAAATCTAAAAAACCAAAAAGCAGATTCCAAACACGTCAAAAAGAAAAAGCAAGAAAAAATCAAAAAGTAAAAGCAAAATCGACAAAAAAGCAGAAGATACTCGTCAAAAAAGCAGATTCCAGACACATCAAAAAAAAAAAGAAAGCAAAATCGACAAAGAAAAAGCAGAAGATGCTTATCAAAAAGCAAAAATAGCAGATGCCAGACATGTCAAAAGCAAAAGCAGAAGAAGCCAAAAGCCATAAAGAAGTTCAAAAGAAAATTATTCACGGATTCAATTTTCTCTAAATTTCGCATACTCGGATTTGAAAATGGTTGAAGTCAGCGATCAAGAGTCTATAATTGTTTGTATTTTCAATGTAATGGGTAGAGTATGTTTTGAGAGCGTTTTATTTTGTTTTTGAGGGCAACCACTTCCCTCTTGGCACTGTAAGCCTCTTATTTTGTTCAAATTTATATGTGTATTTCAAACTGATATTTATCAACATATATTAAATCTGTTTCAAAATATTACTTGGGTGTTTTCATGTAATGTTTTATATGATCCTGTTTACATTTAGTATCAGAGCCATGTTTGCGTTTCTCTAGATACTTTCTTCATCTTCTTTATATGTTTATATCATTTTTTTTCCAACTGTTCTGCTGTGTCTGCTTTTTGGTAAAGTCGTTGGTCAGCCCTTGTTATACTGGTGGTAAGTCCATTCCAGGATGTTCCCAGTAGGTGGTCCCGGTAGGAAACATTCCTTGTAGAACAGCCTGTTTTAAAGCTTTATTAACATATACATTTCATGAATAGATTAATTAGGAGATGCCGGCAGGGTGATTATTCATCTGTGTCTGGATCAAGTACATCATCTCCTCCAAGATATGATGATCAATTAGATCATACTCCCAAAGACCCCATAGTGCTATAAACAGTCAAGAAATCAATATTGCCAAGATGAATATATCAAATAGGAACTTTTGATTTTAAATCTGATTATTCAATTAAAACTACGGAACAAACCTATTCTATCAATAGTGTTGTTATTTGTCTAAGTTTCAAACACATCCAAACATGGTCTAAAGTTGGTTAATGTCCAAACCAATTGTGGGATATCAAATTTGAGCAAGTTATAAGGTTGCACACATATGTGTGCTTCAATTTTGAGCATGGGAAGGTCAGACACACTGCTGTGGAAGTTTCTGCCCACAGGCAGGAGGTGTGCGCACAGCATCAGGAGGCTGCAGCATTAGGTCACGCCGCAGCACACAGCACCACACCAAAATGCACAGCATCACTTGGAGAGTGATGAAGGGCTGAGATTAAAGGAAGAACATGATCAAAGGGTCAAGAATGATTCACAAGATTGTGCAAGAATTAAGAGGCTATAAAAAGGGTTTCCTAGCCTCATTTCAAGTGGTGAAAAAGGTGTGTGAGAGAACCACACAGCTTGTGACATTGTGAGATCATTGTAAACACAAGAGAGAATTGTGTGAGAGACATAAACACAAGAAAGACTCTTGTAGTGAGGCTGGTTGTAAAGAAGAGAGGTTAGTAGAGAATTGATAGAAAGCATTGTAATAGGTCTATCACTTTCTCGTTCTCTTCTTGGTTCTTCAAGAACTTGGATTCTTGAAGGGGATTGCTGTAACTTTGTAAGAACCATTTAGATAGTGCAGAGAGTTCGGAGGAACTCACGGGGACGTAGGCACATTGCCGAACCTCGACAACAAATTACTTGTCTTCTTTCTTTCTTTGATTTTCTGTTCTTGTGTTCGATTGCTGAAATTATTTCTACAAGTCATTCAAGACTTGGGTGTTTGGAAGATCACCACCTGGGCATCTTGTCAAGGTGATTTCCAACAGTGGTATCAGAGCTTTGGTCAGTGGTATCAGAGCACAGCAGCTGGTTATCGGAACAAGAAGTAGAAGGTACGGAGCCAAGACTCCAAGAATCAAAGATCAAACTTCTTAGGTGAATCAAGAATGGTTAAAGATCAAGATCCGGTCGTGTTCTTGAAGGTTGATTCAAGAACGGTGTTAAAGATTCATCTTCGATCTGTGTTCTTGAGGTTAAAGAAAGTAGTTGTGGTTAGTGCACAAATCTGGGATCTTGTCTGCAAAAGATGGCTTCAAATTTCGGTATTAAGAAGTTTGATGGAAAGGGAGATTTTTCCCTATGGAAGCGGAAGATCAAGGAGGTTCTTGTGCAACAAAAAAGTGGACTTGGCTATTGGAGAAGATGATGCTTTTCTAGCAAGTGTCATGGAGGACCAGCGGACCGAGATGAAGAAGATGGCTTACAGCACCATTTTCTTGCACATGGCGGATAATGTCACAAGGGAGTGCAGAGACTCGGAAGATCCAGCTGTATTATGGAAGATACTAAATGAGTTGTTTCTTGCCAAAACTCTCCTGGATAAGAGGTATCTTCGGAAACGAATCTTTTTTTTAAAATTTGATCCTAAGAAAGAGTTGCAAGATAATCTTGATGCCAAGAAAAGGAGTGCATCAAGTGGTAAAGGTCGGTTCTTTAAAAGAAGGCCAGCAACTCAGTATGGCAGCAGCCATGGCTACTACCGGGACAAAGGTAGAGGAGAGAGCCATGGAAGAGTGCATAGCAGCATGCATGGCTACTACCGGGACAGAGGTAGAGGAGAGAGCCATGGGAGAGTGCACAGCAGCATGCATGGCTACTACCGGGATAGAGGTAGAGGAGAAAGCCATGGGAGAATGCATTCCAAACTGAGATTTGGAGGGAAGAGCTGCTACTACTGCCATAAGGAGGGTCATGTCAAGAAAGATTACAAGAAGATGACAAGAGATAGAGGAGGAAGCCATACCAAGAATGGAGAGGCTTCGGTTGCCAAAACAGAACAACAAGATGATGATGTTCTTGTTGTGTGCTCAAGTGTGAGCAAGGAGCAAGAAGGCAGCGGGAAATGGATCTTAGATACCGGGTGCACTCATCATATGAGCCCTCACAAAAAATGGTTCAAGAATTTCAAGAAGATCAATGATGAAAGGGTCTTCTTGGGGAATGATAATTCTTGCCAAGTGAGAGGGATTGGAGACATCCAATTGAGGATGTTTGATGGGGTCACAAGGCTGCTAGAAAATGTGAGGTATGTTCCAGATTTGAAGAGGAACTTGATCTCATTGGGGCAGCTGGATTCCATGGGCTATACATGCAAGATAGAGGGAGGAAAGATCAAGGTGGCCAAGGGATCTTTGGTAGTGATCAAGGCAGCAAGAAACGATGGACTCTATGAGATGATCGGAGAAACAAAAACCAATGATCAAGCAGCAAGCTTGATGGTTGAACTGGACAAGGCAGCCCTTTGGCACACTCGCTTGGGACACATGAGCCAAAAGGGCCTGCAAGTGCTTAGCAAGGAAGGTCTACTTGGTGGTGACAAAGTAGAAAAAATGGATTCCTGTAAGAGCTGTGTTCTTGGGCAGCAACATCGGGTCAGCTTCAACACCGGAGTGCACAAGTCTAAGGGCATTCTTGACTACATTCATGTGGACCTTTAGGGACCAGCAAGGACACCAACACAGGGAGGTAACATTTACTTTCTGTCTTTAATTGATGATTATTCAAGAAAAGTATGGGTTTATTTGGTTAAGAATAAATTAGATGCCTTGAATAAATTAGTGGTGTGGAAAGAGCTGGTTGAGACTCAAATGGGTAGAGTAGTTAAGGGGATAAGAACCGATAATGGCTTAGAAATTTTTAACCAAGAACTTGATCAATTCTGTAGGTTAAATGGCATTCTAAGACATAGGACGGTTGTGGAAACTCCTCAGCAAAATGGAGTTGCTGAGTTGATGAATAAGACCCTTATGGAAAAGGTTAGGTGCATGTTAGATGGATCCGGGTTACCAAAATATTTTTGGGGAGAAGCTGTAGCTACAGCTGAATATTTGATTAATAGATCACCCTCTAGGATTGTATACCATAAGACTCCCGAAGAGTTGTGGAGTGGAAAACCCCCTGAGTTGGACAACCATAGGACTTTTGGGTGTGCTGCGTATGCACTCCAAAAGGAGGATAAGCTTAGCCCAGGATCTAGAAAATATGTGTTTCTAGGATATGGGGAAGGGGCTAAGGGGTACAGGTTGTGGTTCTTAGAAAAAGAAGGATTTAAACTCATAATAAGTAGGGATGTTGTCTTTAATGAATTATTATTTCCCTACTTGGAGAAAACTAACCCTGCAGGGGCTAGTGAGCAAACCAATTCAGAAATTGTTGAGCATAGCATCAAGGGAGATTCTGTTCAGGTAGAGCAAAGGAGGCAAGAGGGTTCAGACCAGGTAGAGCCCTTGGATGATTGCCAAGCTCAAGAAACTCAAGAAGAGGCTAAATAAGAAGAGGATGCTGCAGCAAGTCAGAAGGTCTTTCAGCTCATAAGAGACCAGGAAAGAAGGCTGGTCGGACCACCTTCAAGATGTGGGTTTACGGATGTTGCGGATGTAGCAGCTCCTTGGATAGAAGGAGAGATGAATGAACAAGAAACTTACACGGTGGCCATGGAGTGTAAGGATTCGTCAAAGTGGCAGCTAGCTATGGAGGAAGAAATGGATTCTTTGAGGAAGAACGACTTCTGGGAATTGGTGAAAATTCCAGGAAATCAGAAAGTTGTGGAATGTAAGTGCACTTACAAGATCAAAGAAGGGTGCCCTCCAAGAGATGAAGCCCGGAACAAGGCTAGGCTGGTGGCGAATGGGTTCACAAGAAGAGGAGACATAGGTTTCACAGAAACTTTCTCACCTGGACACAAGGTAGAGAAGATGGTGAGTATCCTCACCTATGTCATTGATGGGCTGTTAGTTTGGAACAGCAGGAAGAGGATGGAAAGGTTTACATTTCAACTCAGTGAGGAGTTCGAGAGGAAGGATCTCAGCCTTGCACAAAAGATCCTTGGGATGAGAATCATCCAAGAAAAGGAGAGAAGCCGGTTGAGGGTTTCTTGGGCAATGGGTGTTCTCAGCAAAATTGTGAGTAATCCCGGAAAAGAGCATTGGCTTGGGATGAATTGGTTGCTGAGGTACATGGAGGCTCAGTGGTAGCCAGTGGTAGCACTCATAACAACCAGGACAGAATGCATAGCGGCTACGGAAGCCATAAAGGAGGCTATGGGGTGCAAAGGGTTGTTGGACGAGTGGGAGGTCTTAAAAGAGCAGGTGGTGGTATCTTTGGATAGCCAAAGTGCGGGGCACTTGTGGAGGTATCCGGTGTTCCATGAGGGGACGGAGCATATGGATGTTCGGTATCATTACATTCTGGAAAATGGTACAGAAAGAAGCATTCATGTTGACAAGAAGACCACGGAGAAAAGTCCTGCAGATTTAGGCACCAAGTTTCTACCTCTAAGTAAGTTCAATCATTGCCTTGAATTACTTAGGATTGGAGTCGGTTGATTGATGACTCAAGATGAGTTTGGATCCCGAAGCTTTCTGCACAATGGTTCAGGTTTTTTGAACACTTAGACAAAGGTAGAGATTGTTGTTATTTGTCTAAGTTTCAAACATATCCAAACATGGTCTAAAGTTGGTTAATGTCCAAACCAATTATGGGATATCAAAGTTGAGCAAGTTATAAGGTTGCACACATGTGTGTGCTTCAATTTTGAGCATGGGAAGGTCAGGCACATTGCTGTGGAAGTTTCTGACCACAGGCAGGAGGTGTGTGCACAGCATCAGGAGGCTGCAGCATCAGGTCACGCCGCAGCACACAACACCACACCAAAATGCATAGCATCACTTGGAGAGTGATGAAGGGCTGAGATTAAAGGAAGAACATGATCAAAGGGTCAAGAATGATTCACAAGATTGTGCAAAAATTAAGAGGCTATAAAAAGTGTTTCCTAGCCTCATTTCAAGTGGTGAAAAAGGTGTGTGAGAAAACCACACAGGTTGTGACATTGTGAGATCATTGTAAACACAAGAGAAAATTGTGTGAGAGACATAAACACAAGAGGGACTCTTGTAGTGAGGCTGGTTGTAAAGAAGAGAGGTTAGTAAAGAATTGATAGAAAGCATTGTAATAGGTCTATCACTTTCTCGTTCTCTTCTTGGTTCTTCAAGAACTTGGATTCTTGAAGGGGATTGCTGTAACTTTGTAAGAACCATTGAGATAGTGCAGAGAGTTCGGAGGAACTCACGGGGATGTAGGCACATTGCCGAACCTCGATAACAAATTACTTGTCTTCTTTCTTTCTTTGATTTTCTATTCTTGTGTTCGATTGCTGAAATTATTTCTACAAGTCATTCAAGACTTGGGTGTTTGGAAGATCACCACCTGGGCATCTTGTCAAGGTGATTTCCAACAAATAGAGAAAATGAAAGTGTTAAATTACTTTCATTACCTTCAATACAAAAACATAAGCAAGAAGGTTTTAGATATTTGCATCTAGGATTAGTACAAATAGCTATCAAACCTTTACGTCGTTTAGGTATTGATACACCTGTATTAATGATTTTAAGGGATGCTACGCACCTTAATTTTACAAATTCATTATTATCACTTGTAGAATCAAATCTTCATAATGGACCTGTCTATTTCAATTGTTATCCCAACTTTTCAATAGATCTTTATGATCCTAATTTGGTTGATACCTTAACATTAGATATTCAGTTAAACATATTAGATATCAAATCAGGCACTAGGAACCTGAGTTTGATATATAAAGTCTATTATAAGGTTATGACTACAAAAATAAATCCCAAAGCCCTTATCCAGACTAAACTAGGAGAAACCTTGTTTCTTCAAGCAAATACATTTCATGCTAATACTATTACACCTACACTCTTGACATGGGATCAAATCACTATTCCTGATCATTGGAAGCTTGAAGCCTTATGCCCTCCAATGGCAATAGCAAATTCCAATGTATCTCAAATTGATGAACATAGAGATGGTAGTGTGGTCATTAGGTTCACACCTAATGAATCCCCACAGCTCTCTAGAACTTCTAGTTCTAGAAGAATTAGAACTCCACTCTATGATGACCCTCAAATTATTCCACCTCGATATAGTTATGATTTGTCATCCAGAAACTCCAAACAAAGTTTACTCGGAGTCAATTTTGACCTTGTTATACCTAGAGGATTCTATGAGACCAGCTCCTTCAAATCTGCTATAGATCAATCTCAAATAGGAGAATAGTCCAAAAAGAATAATGGAGAATTTTCTCCAACCCGATTTGATATGTTATGATCAGTACCTTTGAAGCATCAAGAACTTGCATCTCATCATCCTCATTAGCCTTTCCATTATCACTCTACTTCATTCTACTCAACTCCTCTAAGTCCTTCATCGTGGCCTTGCTTTGCAATTGTGTGTGTTCCTTTTCCTCATTGTAGATGCACTCCTTATTTGAAAAATCTAGAGATTTCGATCTTGATATTTCCTTCACCTTTCTTGAAATGCTCCACTTGCTCACTTTGTCTGGCTCTTCTTTTGATATAATCACAAACAATTCTTCAACCTTGAACAAACTTGGCCTCTTTAACTTATCTCTCTCTAGAGGTACCGCAGGAGCCTCCCTATCCATCCAAACTTCCTTGCCAACCATTAACATCGTGACTATGTCATCTTCTTCCGATAGCAAGTACTTCATATCTGTTAACATACTATTCAACAAATTAGTGATAATGGAATTGAAAAAGCTAATGTTCATCATACCTTATTCCATCTTCAATTCATCAAATAGCTCAATATTAATCATACCTTTTTTTTTTTTTTTGTATTTTTGCCAACAGAATCACATCTCTAATACCACTTGTTGGGATTTTTCCTCTAAAATCCATGTACGCATTTTTTAGGCAAATAAAATAAAGAGCAAGAACACCCATAATTAATGTGGTTTGGTAACCTCTTTACCTACATCCACCAACAAATTAACTGCTTTATTAATCTTCAAATACAACTTTAGGAAGAACAAAGTTGTCAAACTCTCACCCTAATTAAAGTTACAATACAATAAAAGTTCTCAACCTAGCTCTGCCCTCTCTACTTGACACCCTAAACCCCAATAAACCCAAAGTTCTCATCCTAGCTCTAGTAGTAAACCCCTCTAGTTTACAATGTATAGGATAATTATGAGTGTGTCTCAAACCTTCTTTGGGACCCCTTTATATAGATGAGATTTTCCGAATACTAATAGGTAAAGAACAACAACAAAGAAAACAACTTCAACTACTACTAGGACAAACAATATCCAATAGAAATTACTACCACTTATATTAGAACAAACAACTATAAAATAGGAAATTATTTTTCCCAAAACAATTAGAAGTCTTTCTCGTGGGGAATTGAGTCAAAATCCTAACACTATCTTATCATAAATGTTGTGTATCATTTTAATGATACGTGTATGCAAGTGTTGATATGTTCTACGAGCCTAAACAAGATATACATACACATCGTGTCGTATTCAATAGTTTCTCCCAAGCTTTTTCTTTCGAAGAAATAAAATATCTTCCAAAACTAACTTTAAGTCCTAAACGATAGGTAATTAATTAATCATCTCTCTTTTTTAATTATCCATTGATATCTCATGTGAGTAGGGTTCATTCTGGATCATATCTATTGTGTAACGAAAAATAACTTTATTAGTTACAGAACTGCATTCACAATTCTTTTTATTTTCTTGAAAATCAAAAGAAATTGGTTCACAATTTAATTACATGCATTCTCTAAACCACATCCATGAACTAATTTAGATTTTCTTTTTTCCTTTCTTAATAAACTACTGACTCAACTTTTAAATTATTTGTATAAGGACACACTAAAGCCAGCAACCATGAATTAATACTTGGTTATTCAATTAGTAAATCACCCATAACGAAGATTTTACTTTGTTTAGGATGGGTAGTCCAAATTTTTTGCTTATTTATCATAAACCATTTGCTTTCTTTCGTGAAGATGGGAATAAATCATTGCATATATAGATTTGCTAGGATTATTTAAAAGTTTTTTTTTATATATATATTTTCTTTCCTGGTTGGTAAATTTTTTTTTTTTTTGAAATTGGCAACTTCTTTAGCTCAAAAATGACAATGACAAAATGGGCAGCATGATCCTCAATGTTTAAGAATAGAATGATGTGCCTCCGTTCCTATAACGCTTATAAAGTCTTTTTGGCTGGTGGTTTTACCCCCACAAAGCCACTAGCCTCATATGGATACATATTTTTTCAATATTCGGAGGAATTTTTTTATTTATTTATATTAAAAGGATGATATATTCAAAGTATAATAATTAATTTGATACAAAATAATTTCACAGTATTATCACATAATTCATATAAAAACTCATATATAATAACTATAACAATCTACTTAAAGTTGAGAAATTCTTACTTAGCCCTGTGTCATTAAAGGATATATGACAATTTCATTTTTCAATGTTGAATGATATGAGAAGAGAGAGATCTTGAATGATTTTTTTTTTTAATCCAATGATGGAGATTTTCTTGTTCTGTCATTCATTTTGTGAAATGGGTATAGTTGAGCAGCGGAGTTAGATAGGAACTGTAGGGAATTGTTGGCAGGAAATTGAAGAGTGAGTCTACGAATGATGTGATTTGATCTTGTGAAGGAACCATCTCCGGAGGTTGATGATCAGGCGAGAATTGTTCATGATACCGAGACAATCAGCCCGGATTTTTTTATGGATGAGACAGAGAATGATTAAGTGCTCGATCATCTACTGTGGATATATTGATTTTTGGATATAACATTGGTGGTTCCTGCTTTATGTGAACGATAGTCTTTAGAGAGGAAGGATCACTTCTATCAAACAAGCAAAAATTAACTTAATTGGATTAATATTAATCATGGGTATACAGTTGGATGAACTTAAAGATGATTTGTTAGATAAATCCTATGAAAGAAATCTCTTTCTTCTTTTTTTTTTTAAAATAAAGAAAAAGAAGCAAAACTGCAAAAGTCATACATATATAATATGTTTCATGACAAAAGAGAAAAAAAATGAGAAATTAATATCAACCAGAATGTGATCTCATTTCATTCAAGTGCATACATGTATGTTCTAATACTAAAGAAATGTCCTTAGAAAACTTCTTCATACATGTCATTTTTACTGTAGTAATTTCTGACAAAATTAACCGTCCATAATTAAGTCAGTCAAGTCTTAATTATTTTTCTATACTATAATTTAGGACAAGAAGTTAAATTAAATTAAATTAAACTTAGTTTAATTTAATTTAATTTTTGCTGCCAGTATATCACATTTCCTTGAGAATTTGAGGACATTCTGGTGATACCTTCTTAGTCATGAACCCAATAGAGGCATCGGGAATCGGATCAGCAACACCCCCATTGCTTGACAATAGTAGCTTCCCCCCATCAATTCTCTCACTGCACTCTGGGTCAGGGTTGTGAGTCACAGTTATGACACATACATCAGTTTTATGGTCGCCTACAATTGGTATTAAGTAATTTCCATCCGCTTTGCTTACAGTCTCCTCAGAGTATGTCAGCTTGTTACTTACACGGTCATTGCACTCCAACCGAAGCTTAGCACCTGCAATTAATATTAGATATCACACAATTTTTTCTGAGTGTAACAGTGGTGATTAGAATCGAAGTCATGAGATAATTATCGATCCTTTAGCAGAGGAGAAGATATAACTGTTGGACTCAACTCATAATCAGTAAAATTCACCATTATCGTCACATATACTTGAATTGAAAACTAAAAACAGTCCTTTGACGACGAAAATAATTATGGATTACGTTTTTAAAAACAAGTTTTTGAAAGTTATTCTCAAAATCAAGTTTTTTCGTTTTCAATTTATAAATAAATTACCATCAATGTATTTGCTTAATTTGGTCTCAAACTTGACACGGCATGGATCACAGTAAACCTTTCCCGTAAGAAACACAAAATCGGTTTCATCCCCATTATAGGCGATGGTAACGGAGGATGAGAAGGCCAGAATAACAGCAATGAGGGCGGCTAACGACAAAAACTTTGCCATCTTTATTAATATTCTCTTTGGGTTGAAGAATGTTGCATCACTAAAAAAGTTATTTATAAAGGGAGAAAGAGGAAAATATGAAGTTAGTAGTTTTAAATATGTGGTAGCTATTAAAATTTTCAAATTTATGGTTTGTAGATTGAGAGAGACTCGCTCCTCAATCTTTCTTTTAATTATTACTATTAATTTGAAAGGAACAACTAGCTGTTTTTACCAAAAATAGCTAACAAGAAAATAAAAGTAAAAAATATTGCAGAGAAGACAACAAGACGGGTTTAGATTGAATTCATATAAAACAATACATGAAAACACCCAAGTCATATTTTGAAACAGATTTAATATATGTTGATAAATATCAGTTCGAAATACAAATATAAATTTTAACAGAGTAAGAGGCTTACAATGCCAAGAGGGAAGTGGTTGCTCTCAAAAACAAAGTAAAACGCTCTCAAAACAGACTCTGCCCATTACATTGAAAATACAAACATTTATAGACTCTTGATTGCGGACTTCAACCATTTTCAAATCGGAGTATGCGGACTTCAGAGAGAATTGAATCCGTGAATGATTTGCTTTTGAACTTCTTTTTGGCTTTTGGCTTCTTCTGCTTTTGTTTTTGACGTGTCTGGAATCTGTTTTTTTGCTTTTTGACGAGCATCTTCTGCTTTTTCTTTGTCGATTTTGCTTTTTGTTTTTTGACATGTCTGGAATATGCTTTTTTGACGAGCATCTTCTACTTTTTGTCGATTTTACTTTTTCTTGCTTTTGCTTTTTGATGTGTTTGGAATCTGCTTTTTGGTTTTTTGGATTTGTCGGTCTTCTTTTGCCTAGTGACACCTTATGATAGATCAAATGCATCATAAGGGTCTTGTGCATCCTAATAGGGTGACTTAGATTGATCATCTGGACTCTGTGTACTTTCATCATCACTGTCTAATAGCACAAACAGTTCCTCTAATAATTTCTTTTTCTTTTCTTGTTTGGTCAATTTGCTGGGTTCAGATGAAGGGGATGGTGCTTCAAGATATTTGGAGTATTGGGGATTATTAAAAAACCAATGTTTGATAACATCAACGCTAGCAAATGAGTAATCATATTTTGCCCACCATTTGACTTTGAAAACTCGATTTATGGCTAGATAATCCCAAGAAGTTTCAGTTATAACATAATCCCAAGAGATAATCCAAGGAATGAAAAAAATGATATAAAAAAGTATCTCATGAGAATAAGTTTTTTCAGTATTGGTATTGTGCTTGAAATAGGTTAATGATTCTTTAATAGGGGGAGGAAGAATAGATGAGTCACTCCCAAAAGAAAACCACCACTCAAACATCCATATTGGAAGATTGATAAAAAACTTTTTGTCAAAGAAAATAAACCAGGAATGAGATTTGGGTCTAATGAAGAATATATTATTCCATGCTTTTTGATAATCATAATAATTATATGTGGGGGGCACGAATGGGATGGAAAAGGTTTTGGGTTTATAATGATCATCGATTTTGTCTAGGAATATGATACGGAGGATTTTGCATTTTGAATAATTAATAATATTGGGATCTGTTGGGTCTCTGGTATGGGTGATTTCCATTGATTTGGTATCAACCATTATAAGTTCATAGAATTTTTGGGTCTTTTTTGGATCTTCTGGAATATAATGAAAACCTGAAGGGAAAATTTTGTTAGTATAAAGATTTTTAGTAATAAAATTGAGATCATTTGTGGGTCTGTCTAGGCTGGTGCATCGGATATATTCTTGGTATAGTTTTTGAATGTATTGACTGGTCTTTGGGATAGAGGTTTGAGAGGAGGAACGTGTTTAGGAAAGTGTTTGAGAAAGTGTTTGGGCATATGACTGGGAGATTAAATTTGGGAATTTAGATAGATTTGGGAGTTTTCCCAGTGATGTAAATCTATTTGATTGCTGAGGGATTTTTGGTTGTATTGGGATAGGCTGATGACTTGGGATTTGGATTTTTGTGGCATAGTAATTGAGGTTTTGGGGTTTTGGTGAAGGTGGAGGCACTTTCGGCTTTCCTTTTTGATTAGATGAACTCATGCTTTTCTTGTGTTTGATTCCTGCAAAAAATCCCGTGTGAGGAAGTCAGGCACGGAATTATGCTATCCCTTTATATACTCGATATCAAAATCGAATGCACTCAGTATCGCTTGCCATCTGGCAAACATTTGTTTTGAAACAAGATTTTGAACATCTTTTTGTAAAATTTTCTTTGCTGATTTACAATCAACTTTTAATAAAAAAGTTTTGTTGTATAAATCTTCTTGAAATTTTGAAATACATAAAACAATTACTAAAATTTCCTTTTTGATAGTTGAATAATTTTTTTGAGCACCAAGCCATATACCGGAATGAAACCCGACAATATGCTCATTGGTTTTTTAGGGAAGAATCTGTTTGAGAATGCCTTCATAGCCTATATCTGAGGCATACATTTATCTGCTTCATTTATCTGAATTTGTCAAAATCCTGATTTTAAATCAAATTTTGAGAAAATAGTAGAGTCATGTAATCTATTGGGAAGATCTTTTTTATTAGGTATGGGATATCTAATCCATTGTAAAACTTTGTTTAAAGGTTTATAATTAATGATTAGTGTGGGAGCTCTTCTTTCTAACTCAGCTTGTTTCTGAACATAAACTGCAGAACAGCTTCAAGGAGACTTGCTTGGTCTAATTAATTTTTTATTTAATAAAACTTTTATTTCTTCTTGGCAATAATTCAATAATTCTTGATTCATCTATATAGGTCGTGATTTGGATGGAATATTTTTCTCATCAAAATCTGGCTCATATGGTAAAGAGACTATGTACTTTCTTCGTTCCCAAAAAGCATTAGGTAGGTCAACATATATTTATTTTCTGAATAATTCTTCCAATTCTGTTGTATGAGATTGAATTTGAGGTTGTTTAAGTTGTTGTTCTATTTTTTGATAATTTATTTCTTCTTTGAGAAAGTTTATATGAGCTTGTTTATTTTGTATTAAATTTATTTGTCTGCATAAACTATCGGTTTTTAATAAATTTAATTCTCTTGTATCTACAGGTTGTAGGAAGGGAAAAAATAAAGTTTGCCTTAAGATGTTGGTTTCTATTTCTAAATGACTAACCTTGAAGGGATAAATTTGGGTTAGGAAAGGCGCTCCTAAAATGATATTTGGATATATATTTTTTACAAGAATAAAACGAGTTTTTAAACAGTATCCATCATTACATGCATGGGAATTTGTAATTTTGTATTCTACATTTAGTTTTGAACCACTAGCTGTATTTAGCCTTTCTATAGTTTTTTCATAATACTTTGTAGGAATAAGGCCTTCTTTAATTCAATTCTGGTTGCATCAGAATCTACTAAGGTGGTAATATTAATATGATATTCTTTGTTAATAACAATAGAAATTTTAATATACCATTTTTTAATAATTCAGTTTTTCTATTAGATTAACAAAACCATCTTTTGATTCATCATTTATATTTATTAAATTAGCATGATCTTTTGATCCATCATTTATACTTATTAAATTAGCATGATTAGAAGTCTCAGGGGCTTCTTTTGGGACTTCTTTGTTGATTTGTGAATAGATTAATTCTTTAATATTATTAATTTCTAAATTAATCATTTTTGCTTTTAAATCAACTGTATCTTTTTGAATTTCTTTTATTTGATCTTTCATAATATTAATTTCCATTTGTAAATCTTGTGTGGTAGCTATTTTGGATTTTTGAAAACGGTTTTCAAATTTTTTTGAAATTTTATAAGGCTCAGGTAGAATTAAAATTTTACTTTCTTCTTGAATAATATCTCTTAGTTTCATTAAGTAATCCTTTGGGATGATAGGATCATCAATTTTATCTATTATATCTAAAAGGAATTCTTTTTGAGAGGTGATCATATTGATAGATTTATAGAAGCAAATTCCATCTTCACGATCACATTGTGAATCAATGGATTCTTCTGAATCAGTACTTTCTTGTATTGTGTAAATGAGCTCTTCATTATCAGAGGAAGAATATTATTCTTCTGTTTGAGAGTCATTAATCATTACTTTAGTTAACTGTTGCTTCAGAGATTCTTCAACATCTAATTCATTAATTTTTGTTTGACTTTACAATTCTTTGCCCAATTTCCAAGTCTTCCACACTTGAAACAGGCTTTTGAAGGAGCTTGGGATTTTCTAGTTTTTCTGAAATTAGGTTTTCGGGTTTTATGAGGAGGGGGAGATCTTGTATGTTTTTTATATTTTTGTTTTTTGAAAATCTTTTGTTTTGTTTTGTTTTTTTTTTTTTTCAGTTGATGGAGCCCTTAGGGTTTCATAGCCATATTGACTACAAAATGATCCTAATTCTTTTCTACTTTGTTTTAGCTCTGACTTCATTTTTGATTTAAGCTTAAGATCATTACATATTGATAGACCTTTATAGTTTATGGAGCTGATGATCTCTTCATAAGAGAGATGGTCATAAGGAACAGATCTGCCATTTAGATCTCTGATCCTTTGTCTGACCTTTTCAGCAAATAATTTTGGAAGTCTAGATATGAACTATTCTTTCCAATAAGCGTTATTACGATCTTTTCTTGTAAATACCTTAGCAAGAAAGACATCTTTATACCATCTAAAGTATTGCAAAGTAGGGCATGTTAGATTTATAAGTATTTCATGAATCTTGCAGCAAACTTATCAGGGTCCCCAATGAAGTGTTTGGTGATAGCATATATCAGAGTTTCAAATGCGTTTTCTTGGTTTACAGGTACTATTCTAGATATTGTTTCTCTGGTTTGTGGGTTTTGGACTGTTTGGGTGGTATTTACTTGTATTGTTGCTTCAGTAATTTCATTTTGGTTTTGTTTAGTAAGGTAATTATCCCACCATCCTTTGAGGGTTCCAGTAAACCCAACAATTATGGCAAGAGTTATCTTTTTATCTGTGTTATTACTACGTGTTCTATAGGCAGTGGCTGCCATAGTCATTTCTTGAAGGGTATTGATGATCATATGCTCACTAGCTCCATCAATATTCCATTCATATATTGTGCTATCATCATATCTTGCTTGGGTAACAGAGGATCTTTCTTCAAATTGTAAATAAGGAGGAGTTGGCCTAGGGTAGTAATTCCTAGTTTTTGGTAATGGGGCATTCTTATAATAATTTCTTCGATATATTTATTGAAACCATCTGTTTCTTTAATTTCATTTACAATATCTTTTTCTATGACATTAATATTATTCGACGGTCCTTCTGGTGCAAAGGATAATCCTCTTAATCTATCATTTATTGATTTTAATATATCATCAGAATCATCCAGTCTAATTAAATTTTTTTTGTTCAATATTTGTTGGCGTAAAAATAGGTTGAGATAAATGTGAATGGGGCTTCTGAATAATTGGGGGGAGTTCCCTCCCAAGAAGTTTTGGAGTGGAAACACTTACTTTTTCATCGATGGAGTCTATGGAGGTGGCAATGGAGTTGAGCTGGTTTGAAATAGTATGGAGATTTTGATTGGTGAAGTTATTTTGAGAATAAAGATTTTGGATATCTTTGGCTAATACTGGACGATCATCGGGGCCAACGGTTTGCTTAAATAGGGATGCTGTAATGGCAGATGAATAATGTGGCAATTTAATAGCAATTTTCTGTAAAGGAGGATGAATAGATGATATAATTTGGTCATTTGATGTTGTCCATAATTGATTAAGTTGAGTAATAACATCTATTTCTTTAGGGTTTTTTAAATCAGGATGATTCTGGGCAAAAGGGTTGAATATTTTATTATTGAATGCGTACATCTGAAAGAAGTCGAAGAAATACTCATTGCAATTTATTTCTTTCATGTGAGTGTACCATTCTTCACGAATCTGGGATCTTGATTCATTAGAAAAGTTTGCCATAAACCAATCAGTTTTGACCTTATTTTCTGAAGATAAAAAATCATTCTCAAGTTTGATTTTATCAATCTCAAAATCCGATTTCATTATAATAGGGTCAAAATTGATCTATAGCTGATTTGAAGGAGCTTGTCTCATAGAATCTTCTAGGTATAACAGGGTCAAAATTGACTTCTAATAAACTTTGTTTGGAGTTTCTGGATGACAAATCATAACTATATCGAAGTGGAATAATTTGAGGGTCATCATAGAGTGGAGTTCTAATTCTTCTAGAACTAGAAGTTCTAGAGAGCTATGGGGATTCATTAGGTGTAAACCTAATGACCACACTGCTATATCTATGCTCATCAATTTGAGATACATTGGAATTTGCTATAGCCTTAGGAGGGCATAAGGCTTCAAGCTTCCAATGATCAGGAGTAGTGATTTGATCCTATTTCAAGAGTTTTGGTGTAATAGTACTAGCATGAAATGTATTTGCTTCAAGAAGCAAGGTTTCTCCTGGTTTAGTTTGGAGAAGGGCTTTGGGATTTATTTTTATAGTCATAACCTTATAATAGACTTTATATATCAAACTTAGGTTCCTGGTGCTTGATTTGATATCTAATCCTTTTAACTGAATATCTAATGTTAAGGTATCAACCAAATTAGGATCATAAAGATCTATTGAAAAGTTGGGATAACAATTGAAATAGACAGGTCCATTATGAAGATTTGATTCTACAAGTGATAATAATGAATTTGTAAAATTAAGGTGCCTAGCATCCCTTAAAATCATTAGTACAGGTGTATCAGTACCTAAACGATGTAAATGTTTGATAGCTATTTGCACTAATCCTAGATGCAACTATCTAAAACATTCTTGCTTATGTATTTGTATTGAAGGTAATGAAAGTAATTTAACACTTTCATTTTCTCTATTGATGGAATAGGTTTGTTCCGTAATTTTAATTGAATAATCAGATTTAAAACCAAAAGTTTTTATTTGATGTATTCTATCTATATTTTGTTTGGGTATATGCCAATTGAGCAGATCTTGCTCGATCTTGGCAATATTGATTTCTTGACTGTTTATAGCACTATTGGGGTCTTGGGGAGTGTGATCTAATTGATCATCATATCTTGGAGGAGATGATGTGATTTAATATATGTTGATAAATATCAGTTCGAAATACAAATATAAATTTGAACAGAGTAAGAGGCTTACAATGCCAAGAGGGAAGTGGTTGCTCTCAAAAACAAAGTAAAACACACTCAAAACATACTCTGCCCATTATATTGAAAATATAAACATTTATAGACTCTTGATTGCAGACTTCAACCATATTCAAATACGAGTATACGGACTTCAAAGAGAATTGAATCCATGAATGATTTGCTTTTGATCTTCTTTTTGACTTTTGGCTTCTTCTGCTTTTGCTTTTGACGTGTCTGGAATTTGCTTTTTTGCTTTTTGACGAGCATCTTCTGCTTTTTCTGTGTCGATTTTGCTTTTTCTTTTTTGATGTGTCTGGAATCTGCTTTTTTGACGAGCATCTTCTGCTTTTTGTCGATTTTCCTTTTTTCTTTTGGCTTTTTTTTTTTTTTTGCTTTTGCTTTTTGATGTGTTTGGAATCTGCTTTTTGGTTTTTTGGATTTGTCGATCTTCTTTTGCCTGGTGAAACCTTATGATAGATCAAATGCATCATAAGGGTCTTGTGCATCCTGATAGGATGACTTGGGTTGATCATCAGGAGTCCGAGTACTTTCATTATCTCTGTCTGATAGCAGAGACAGTTCCTCTAATAATTTTTTTTCTTTTCTTGTTTAGTCAATTTGCTGGGTTCTGATGAAGATGATGGTCCTTCAAGATATTTGGAGTATTGGGGATTATCAAAAAACCAATTTTTGATAACATCAATGCTAGCAAATGAGCAATCATATTTTTCCCACCATTTGACTTTGAAAACTCAATTTATGGATAGATAATCCCAAGAAGTTTCAGTTATAACATAATCCCAAGAGATAATCCAAGGAATGGAAAAAATGATATAAAAGAGTATCTCATGAGAATATTTTTTTTTCGGTATTGGTATTGTGTTTGAAATAGGTTAATGATTTCTTAATAGGGGGAGGAAGAATAGATGAGTCACCCCCGAAAGAAAACCACCACTCAAACATCCATATATGAAGATTGATAAAAAAACTTTTTGTCGAAGAAAATAAACCAGGAATGGGATTTGGGTCTGATGAATAATATATCATACCCTGTTTTTTGATTATCATAATAATCATATATGGGGGGCACGAATGGGACGGAAAAGGTTTTGGGTTTATAATGATCATCGATTTTGTCTAGAGATATGATACAGAGGATTTTGCATTTTGAATAAGTAATAATATTGGGATCTGTTGGGTCTCTGGTATGGGTGATTTCCATTGATTTGGTGTCAACCATTATAAGTTCATAGAATTTTTGGGTCTTTTTTGGATCTTCTGGAATATAATGAAAACCTACGGGGAAAATTGAGATCATTTGTGGGTCTGTCTAGGCTGGTGCATCGGATACTAAGTATCTTTATACTAACAAAATTTTCCCCGTAGGTTTTCATTATATTCCAGAAGATCCAAAAAAGACCCAAAAATTCTATGAACTTATAACGGTTGATACTAAATCAATGGAAATCACCATACCAGAGACCCAACAGATCCCAATATTATTACTTATTCAAAATGCAAAATCCTCCGTATCATATCCCTAGACAAAATCGATGATCATTATAAACCCAAAACCTTTTCCGTCCCATTCGTGCCCCCCACATATAATTATTATGATTATCAAAAAACATGGTATAATATATTCTTCATCTGACCCAAATCTCATTCCTGGTTATTTTCTTTGACAAAAAGTTTTTTTTTTTTTATAAATCTTCCAATATGGATGTTTGAGTGGTGGGTTTCTTTTGGGAGTGACTCATCTATTCTTCCTCCCCTTATTAAAGAATCATTAACCTATTTCAAACACAATACCAATACTGAAAAAACTTATTCTCATGAGATACCTTTTTATATAATTTTTTCCATTCCATGGATTATCTCTTGGGATTATGTTATAACTGAAACTTTTTGGGATTATCTAGCCATAAATCGAGTTTTCAAAGTCAAATGGGGGGCAAAATATGATTGCTCATTTGCTAGCATTGATGTTATCAAAAATTGGTTTTTTGATAATCCCCAATACTCAAATATCTTGAAGCACCATCCCCTTCATCAGAACCCAGCAAATTGACCACACAAGAAAAGAAAATGAAATTATTAGAGGAACTGTCTCTGCTATCAGACAGTGATGAAGAAAGTACTCAAACTCCAGATGATCAATCCAAGTCTCCCTATCAGGATGCACAAGACCCTTATGATGCATTTGATCTATCATAAGGTTTCACCAGGCAAAAGAAGACCGACAAATCAAAAAAACCAAAAAGCAAATTCCAAACACGTCAAAAAGCAAAAGCAAGAAAAAACCAAAAGGAAAAAGCAAAATCGACAAAAAAGCAGAAGATGCTCGTCAAAAAAGTAGATTCTAGACACATCAAAAAACAAAAAGAAAAATCGACAAAGAAAAAGCAGAAGATGCTTGTCAAAAAGCAAAAATAGCAGATGCCAGACATGTCAAAAGCAAAAGCAGAAGAAGCCAAAAGCCATAAAGAAGATCAAAAGCAAATTATTCACGGATTCAATTCTCTCTAAATTTCGCATACTCGGATTTGAAAATGGTTGAAGTCCGCAATCAAGAGTCTATAATTGTTTGTATTTTCAATGTAATGGGTAGAGTATGTTTTGAGAGCGTTTTACTTCGTTTTTGAGAGCAACTCTTGGCACTGTAAGCCTGTTGCATGAACTTAAAGATGATTTGTTAGATAAATCCTATGAACGAAATCTCTTTCTTCTTCTTTTTTTTTAAATAAAGAAAAAGAAGCAAAACTGCAAAAGTCATACATATATAATATGTTTCATGACAAAAGAGAAAAAAATTAGAAATTAATATCAACCAGAATGTGATCTCATTTCGTTGAAGTGCATACATGTATGTTCTAATACAAAAGAAATGTCCTTAGAAAACTTCTTCATACATGTCATTTTTACTGTAGTAATTTCTGACAAAATTAACCGTCCATAATTAAGTCAGTCAAGTCTTAATTATTTTTCTATACTATAATTTAGGACAAGAAGTTAAATTAAATTAAATTAAACTTAGTTTAATTTAATTTAATTTTTGCTGCCAGTATATCACATTTCCTTGAGAATTTGAGGACATTCTGGTGACACCTTCTTAGTCATGAACCCAATAGAGGCATCGGGAATCAGATCAGCAACACCCCCATTGCTTGACAATAGTAGCTTCCCCCCATCAATTCTCTCACTGCACTCTGGGTCAGGGTTGTGAGTCACAGTTATGTCGCATACATCAGCTTTATGGTCACCTACAATTGGTATTAAGTAATTTCCATCCGCTTTGCTTACAGTCTCCTCAGAGTATGTCAGCTTGTTACTTACACGGTCCTTGCACTCCAACCGAAGCTTAGCACCTACAATTAATATTAGATATCACACAATTTTTTCTAAGTGTAACAGTGGTGATTAGAATCGAAGTCATGAGATAATTATCGATCCTTTACCAGAGGAGAAGATATAACTGTTGGACTCAACTCATAATCAGTAAAATTCACCATTATCGTCACATATGCTTGAATCGAAAACTAAAAACAGTCCTTTGACGATGAAAATAATTATGGATTATGTTTTTAAAAATAAGTTTTTGAAAGTTATTCTCAAAATCAAGTTTTTTCGTTTTCAATTTATAAGTAAATTACCATCAATGTATTTGCTTAATTTGGTCTCAAACTTGACACGGCATGGATCGCAGTAAACCTTTCCCGTAAGAAACACGAAATCGGTTTCATCCCCATTATAGGCGATGGTAACGGAGGATGAGAAGGCCAGAATAACAGCAATGAGGGTGGCTGCCGACAAAAACTTTGCCATCTTTATTAATATTCTCTTTGGGTTGAAGAATGTTGCATGCACTAAAAAAGTTATTTATAAAGGGAGAAAGAGGAAAATATGAAGTTAGTAGTTTTAAATATGTGGTAGCTATTAAAATTTTCTAATTTATGGTTTGTAGATTGAGAGAGACTCGCTCCTCAATCTTTCTTTTAATTATTACTATTAATTTGAAAGGAACAACTAGCTGTTTTTACCAAAAATAGCTAACAAGAAAATAGAAGTTAAAAATATTGCAGAGAAGACAACAAGACGGGCTTAGATTGAATACTCTGTTGGTGGAGCGGGCAACGACGCTAACAGAGTGTTAGAGGTGGAGTAGGAGAGAGGCGATGCGCCACTAGTGAGGAGAGGGGGAGAATCTCAGGGAGAAAGCAGCTGGGGGGGGGGGGGAAGGGAGAGGGTGCGGTGGCAGCATGGGGAAGGGCTGTTTGCGGCAGCGAGGTGGAATTATATTGGAAGGGGAGCAGTGTGGTTGTCACGATAGCAGAGAGAAGGCTGCTGGTGGCAAAGTACTTGTGGTAGCAGCAGCTTGAGGAGGGCTGGTTGTGGCGGCTAGAAGGGTAACATTTTCAGTTCCATGGCTGTAAGGTTTTTGGACCTCATTGCTTTAATATCATGAAAGAATTTAATTGTGATAGGATATTTGGAAGACCTTGATGCTGTAGGTCATATGTATTGCATATATATATATATATATATAGGTTACAATTTGATAATAAATATGATACAAATACAAACTTAATAGATATCAAGAGATAATGGAGTTTTCTAAGTAATCTATCTTAGTTATATACTAAAGAAAATCTCTTTTGCAAATTTTTTTTTTTCATTTTATCTCCAATTTACTTTTTTAAATCCCTTTAATATTTTTCACTTAAAATATCAATATTCAGGGTGGGGCTTTGTTAGTCTTTTTAAAATAAAGAACTTGGGAGAGATTTTTGAACAACAAAAGGTTGAATATTTTTGGTTTAAGTTTATAAAAAACATCTCAACACATGCGTAATTTTTAAAAATAAAAAATTGAGAGAGAGTTTTAAACAACTGTTGAATATTTTGTGCGTGTATGTGAATTAAATTCATAAAAGAAGATATATTAATACGCACATACCTGCGCATTGAAATGCTAGTATAAATGAAAGGTTTACTTTTTCCCTCTAGGCCCATATACATCGTATGGTTCCGGCTTTTTTTCTTTCTTTAAGTGTTTTTTTTTAAAAAAAAAAATGAAGACCAAGTGGCACTCATATAATTTACCTAACCATACATAATTTGGCTTAATATAAAGAGAGATTATTAAATGAAATATGTATCGATGTTAAATTGATCATAAATGCACTGCTATTAATAAAATTTTATATAAAGATAATATGTTTGTTGAGTGTCGTAAAAGAAATATGAATCGTCATATAAATTTGTAGTCCAATTTTGTACGGAGTAATGATTACTAGTTACATACTCGTGCAATGCATGGTTTATTCTCATACTAATTTTTAGTATGTATATATCGTAATATTTTTTAATATTTTAGATTTGTTATGTATTTTTTATTTATATTCGATGAATGGTACTTATAAATAGTAAGGTTTTAAGATTTTAAATATAAATGACGAAAGAGAAAGATAACTACGTTAAACTAATAATAAAATACCATGAAAGCTGTTGAATTTCATAATTTTTCATATGCATTGCTATCAACTTATAAGATTATTTACTTTGTTTTCATTTTGCTACCATTCAGACTTTGTTAAATCATCAGTTTATCCTTTTTCCTCTTATACTACCATCATAATGTCGTCACTATCTCAAATTTCATAATTTCGCGCCTACCAAAAAACTTAAAATAGTTAATACAAAAGATGTGTGATGCTAGCATAACAACTTGACTTCAACTATTAATCAGTAATTTCCAATTATCAAGCATCGCAGTCATAATAATAAATAAAAACCTGAATAATTAATTTTTATGTACTCAGATGAAAAGATTTTGAGTGTTTTAGTTAGGGGTGTTTTTGTCCTGTTCATTTTTTCAAAAAATGAAGCTACGAACACAACCATTTTGGCTGTGGAAATAGTTGTGCAAATAGTTTTATACATATACAAAATATGTATGTTAAACATATTGTAATGTTTTTAATTTGTTGAGAATTTGTTCAAAAAACACACAAATGGAGATTAGGAAATGAAATAGTTATATATATATATATATATATATATATATATATATATATATATATAAAGGTGACTACACGCATCAGCTTCAAAAGAGTACTCATTTCTCAATTTTTAGAACCGTATAATGATATTTATATTTAACTCTTATTCGACACATCTTTTTGATACATGATGATGTCATTAGGAACAAGTAAATTCACGGTCTAGTTTCACAATAGGAGTTGCATGTAAAGAATAGCACTATCCTATCATAAATGTTATGTGTATAATGTTAATGATACGTATACGCAAGTGTTGATATGTTCTATGAGTCTAAACAACATATATACGCATCGTGTCGTATTCAATAGTTTCTTCCAGTTTTTCCATTTTGAAGAAATAAAATATCTTCCTACACTAACTTTAGGTCCTAAACGGTAGGTAATTAATTAATCATCTCTATTTTCTAATTATCCCTTGATATCTCCGAGTAGGATTCAATCTTCATCATATCTATTGCGTAACGAAAAATAACTTTATTAGTTGGAGAAACTGCAATAACAACTCTTCTCTATTTTCTTGAAAATTAAGAGGGAACAAGCCACAATTTACGTACATACATTCTCTAATAAGCCACATGAACGAACTAATTTAGATTTTCTTTTTCCTTTCTTAATAAACTACTAATTCAACTGTTAAGTTATTTGTATAAGGACACACTAAAAGCACCAACCATGAATTCAGACTTGGTTATTCAATTAGTAAATCACCCGAAACGAATATTTTACTTTGTTTAGGTTGGGTATTCCAATTTTTTTTTCATATATATATATATATAAAACCAGAACTCTCATTTGGTATCCACCATTCAAAATGTCCAATAAACCTTACTTAAATATATAAATAAGGTTATGTATGTAACTCAATTTACTCTAACTCCCCACATTTTTCTCCCATGTTTTCTTCTCCTATTATCCCACTCATACTCTTCTTATCTCTCTTATCTTCATCCCATGTTGATTTTCTCTGTTCCTATTATTATTCTCCACATTTTCAATTGTTCTTATTTCTTTTTGGCGATTCTAAAATGATTGTTCTTCTTTTGGGGTTTCTTTGCCGGTTCAGTTTTCTAAGCAAGAAAATGTGACTATTATGCTTGACATGTTTATAGGTAAAAAAATAATTGTTAGCATATTGTTTTATCACATAAAAGAACATATCAACACACGTGTAGCATGTGTTGAGAGTGTTGAGATGCTAGTATTAGTAAATCCAAAACCTTGATTTGGTGTCTACCCCTCAAAATATCTCATAAACGCCAACTTAAATATATAAATCAATTTTTTAAATAATGATGTATATGTACCTCAATTGACTTCAACTCTCCACATTTTTCTATCATTATCCCACTTAGACTTAACTTCTACACCCTCCTTATCTCTCTTATCTTCTTACCTATAAACATGCCAAGCATTAGGTCACATAAATTTTGATTGTAAAATGGTCCACACTAAATCCCAAAATTTAAAAAATCTAAATTCATATACAAAAGCAGCATATTGCATATTTTATAGCTGAGGAGTCAATCTCCTAAACCTAAGACCTTGTGATCTCAAGACTTCAACTTTAGTATGTTTATCACTTAACTAAAGCATCATTTGCTATTGAGAAATTTTTTTGACTAATGCACTATTGAATGAGTATCACTTCAACACTTTGAATGACATGATATTTATCCAGTGCTATTTAAAAATTTCTCTCAATTACTGGAAGTGTAGCTCGAGGTTTCAACCCAAGAGGGGGGGTGAATTGGGTTTCTAAAAACTTTTTGCGGAATTAATACAAGTTTATAAAAACTGATAAGCAACAAATAATAAATACAAGTAATGAGCTGTAAATAAAGAGTTTAAGGAAAGATGATGCAAACACAGTTATAGTGGTTCGGCAATATTGGATTCGTTCCGACCCTATGTCCACTCTCTTCAAGGAACTCCTTGAAGTAATCCACTAAGAAAACTTAGTCGCACAACTTAGCCGGGTGTTGCACAAACCGTACACAAGCAAATTACAGGAATTGCTTAAACCGAACAATCCCCTTCCTCTCGGAAGTAATCCCTTTACAAAGATGGTGTAAAGTAAAATGTAGAGAGACAGCAAATGAAGGCTTATTACAACAGAAATGTCTCTCTTTCAAAGTAAAGCTTGAAGAAATGGCTCAACAAGATTATTTCAAAGCTTTTTGTGTTTCAAGAGTATATAAACTTGATTATGTGAAATCAACTCTTTTTGAATATTTGCAGCTACTTTTTGAATGCTTAACTGAATGGGTTAATATAGCAATCAATTAATATGGCTGTTTAAGACTTTAATTTGAAAAAGATTTACTTTAAAACGTTTAGATTTAGAGTCCAACGGTCATATTTTTGAACTACCGGTCGACTGGGTCGAGATACCAGTCGACTGGGTTCACTTGAAAAATACTCGCTTTCAGACCTTCTGGGTATGCAGTCGACTGGTATATATCATCCAGTCGACTGGGGACTTTCTGTCCATTTTACCAGTCGACTGAGTTGATTCATCTAGTCGACTGGAAACTTACTGGTCAAAGTACCAGTCGACTGGGTTGTTTCATCCAGTCGACTGGGTACCTTCTGACCTATATACCAGTCGATTGGTATATGTACCCAGTCGACTGGGTTGTCTTCCAACCCAGTTTTTCGTATGTTTTTCATTAAAAACATTTAAAAATAATGGTTTTAGAAAAACCTTTTGTGTTCAAGCCATTGAACAAGCTAATACAATATATGAGTGAGACTTACATTGGTTCTAAACTTTAAGAACTATACTAGATCTTCAGTCTTCACTTGATACTTGATTTGGTTCGAGTTTTTGCACTTTGTTCCTTGGTTGAATGTGTTTGATCCTTAATACAACTTAGTTTAAACATGTTAGTTAAATAACAGTTGTGTTTTGCCATCATTAAAATACGGGCGAGGGTCAACAATCTCCCCCTTTTTGATGATGACAAAACTGATAATGTAAAAACAGTTTTAAAAGCTAAGTGATAGGATTTTAAAAAATTTGGACTGAGTCTCCTCTGTTTTTCGAGTAAAACCACCCTGTAAACAAGCAAACACAGTTTATATTTCTTTCAACCAATCCAGAATCAAACTCAACCAATCAATAAACATTTTTACAAAGTTATGGAGCAATGCTCCCCCTAAATCTATGCATTGGTTGCGTTTACTTAGATTTTCTCGTTTTTCTCATTTTTCTCCCCCGTTTTGACAACAGCAACCAAAGTGGGCATAACATAAAAAATAAGCTACTTAGCTAATACAGTCAAATAGAGTATAAGAAAACAAAGTTATACGCGAAGATTTGGCTTCATTCAAATTTCGGAAGCCTTCTCGAAAAGAACCGGAAGTTTTCAAGCGTATAAGCATTTTATAGCTATTTTAGTGACCAAACAGAGTTTTAAAACAGTGTTAACATATCAAAAATAGCATAAATGAATTCAAGAAATATGGCTAATAGTAATATATCATCATAGAGAAAAAGTCAATACAATCAGGGCTTCACAGAGCCATAACTAAGAAAAAAAATAGTACATGAGATGTCCGTGCTATGTGATAAGAACTGGAAAAACGCTAAGTACAAACAAAAGATAGAGACTCAAGGTGCGGGAGAGTCCGAGCTGTCACGAAGAAGTTCCCTAATCTCAGCTTGGGAACCCTCGGTGTGCTCTCGATGTAACTCGAAGTCGTCCCGTAAGTGGTCTATGGAGGAGCTCAGTCTCTGGTAATCAGACTGCATGGACTGAAAACTGGACTCCATTGTCATCTGGAGGCTCGTGATAGCTCGTAGGATGTCGTCGTAACCAGTCTGACCAGTACTCGAGTCACCAATGGGAGGTGCTCGGGTATCCGTCTCCATCTCAGCAGCCGTATTAGCATCCTCATCACTGTCGCTCGCATCCTCTCAGATCCTTAGGAGCTTTCCGGCCTTCGGATAGAGGAACCCTTCACGAACAGTACATCCCATCTTCTTCAGAGATGAGATGTTGATGATGTCCGTCAATTCGATATCCTGAGCCTCGAAGGCAAGCAAAGGTACCCGAAAGTGCTGGAGGATGAGTGTAATGAGCATCTCATAAGGAAGACACCCGGAGTCGTTTGCTTCATCGTTTATCATATTGGCGAGCAGCAGAGGATATATATTGAAGTGGTGCCCAGATTTTAGGCACCAAATCAATACCGTATCTATTTTAGATAGATACCCTCGACTCCCGAGTCTCGGGTGGATGGTCCAACTGACAATCAACTGAAACATCTTTGAGTCGAGCGGCAAGTCACTACATGTATGAAATGTAGTGGGTCTGTACACATAGTTAGGGTCGCCCCTGACAATCCGACAGGCCTCCTCAACTTCAAAGTTGTCTGGCCATCCATCTAGACTCCATTGAACCCCCCTTATAGGGATTCTCAAAATGCTCATCAAGAGGTCAGTGTTGACCTCAAACTCCACACCATTAACTCTGGTTCTGAATCTCAGAGCCAGAGGACTGGGTTTCACCAAGTTCGCATAGAACTGGTGAATCAGTCGCGGGTAATATTTTTCATGAATTCTGACCAGTGGGGTCAGATTTATTTCCTCAAAGGCTGGTAGAATATCGAAATTACCAGGGCGAATAGAGTCGAAATCAACGACTCTACCTGTCATGATTTTCTTGTGACAGATTATAGAATTATACCTCGTATGAGCCGCTGGGCTGTAAAACAGAGTCTGCTCCAACTCTGTTCTGGGCTCCTTGCTGGATGAGCCCGCTGCTCCCTTCCCTTTCGACTCCGAAGCCAAAGGTTTTGAAGACCTTGGCTTTTTAGGTGCATTAGGTCCACTTGTTGTGAGTTTTATACGGATTTTGTCACTCATTTTGGAGAAATCTGGAGTTTTTGCAAAAAGTAATTTTGGTAAAAATGAGAGATTTTAACCGTAGAAAGTTAAAAATCTCTTTAGGAATGAGTAGATCGGTGTGTTTAGAAGGGATTTGGATGGTTTTTGGATCAAAAGGATGAATTTTTCTAGAGAGAGAAAGCTTGGGCTCTTTGAAAATGGCGTAAAAATGGCGAAAATGAACAGTCCCTTTTATAGAATCGCGATACCAGTCGACTGGGGTTGATATACCAGTCGACTGGGTCCCTTTGAAAAGATGAACAGTTTCTTTACCAGTCGACTGGGTAAACGTACCAGTCGACTGGGTAAACTGGCAGTGAGTTACCAGTCGACTGGACTATCTTTACCAATCGATTGGAGGACAAGAGTTTTTCAAAAAATTGGCTCCAATCAGGATTTGATCTTATAGACGATTGGAGAAGACTTACCAGTCGTTTGGAATATTTGGCAGAGAATTACCAATCGATTGGGTCAAAATTACCAGTCGACTGGAAGTTCAGGCAGAGACTTAATACTTTTGACTTAATGAGTTTGACAACATCTGTATGTTGTTGAGACCATGGAATAGGATTTTTGCGAAGTGTTTTATATAAAGGCTCGCAAATTTGACGAAGGTGTGGAATATAATCAGCAATATAATTTAAACAGCCAAGGAACCTTTGTAACTGTGTTTCGTCTTTTATTTCATTTGGAAATTTGTTTGCAAATTCAATGGATCTATCTATTGGTTCGATAGTTCCTTGAATATAAGATATCCTAAAAATCTTACTCTAGTTTGAAACAATTTCATTTTTGTGGCAAATAATACTAGACCATTATTTTTGATGATTTGGAAAACTGTTTTTAAATGCTTAAAATGTTGATCTATAGATTTTGAGAATATTAATATATCATCGATATACGTAATGGTGAATTTAGAATAATCATTAAAAATATCGTTAATGATGTTCTGAAATTCAAAAGGAGCATTTTTAAGCCCAAAGGGCATAACATTCCACTCATAATGGCCAAATTGGACACTAAAAGCAGTCTTATATTTATCTGCTTCATTTATCTGAATTTGTCAAAATCCTGATTTTAAATCAAATTTTGGGAAAATAGTAGAGTCATGTAATCTATTGAGAATATCTTTTTTATTAGGTATGGGATATCTAATCCATTTCAAAACTTTGTTTAAAGGTTTATAATTAATGATTAGTGTGGGAGCTCTTCTTTCTAACTCAGCTTGTTTCTGAACATAAAATGCAGAACAGCTCAAAGGAGACTTGCTTGGTCTAATTAATTTTTTATTTAATAAAACTTTTATTTCTTCTTGGCAATAATTCAATAATTCTTGATTCATCTATATAGGTCGTGATTTGGATGGAATATTTTTCTCATCAAAATCTTGCTCATATGATAAAGAGACTATGTGCTTTCTTCGTTCCCAAAAAGCATTAGGGAGGTCAGTACATATTTCTTTTCTGAATAATTCTTCCAATTATGTTGTCAGAGATTGAATTTGAGGTTGTTTAAGTTGTTGTTCTATTTTTTGATAATTTATTTCTTCTTTGAGAAAGTTTATATGAGCTTCTTTATTTTGTATTAAATTTATTTGCCTGCATAAACTATTTGTTTGTAATAAATTTAATTATCTTGTATCTACAAGTTGTAGGAAGGAGAAAAATAAATTTTGCCGTAAGATGTTGGTTTCTATTCCTAAATGACTAACCTTGAAGGGATAAATTTGAGTTCGGAAAAGCGTTCCTAAAATGATATTTTGATGCATATTTTTTTTCAAGAATAAAATGAGTTTTTAAACAGTATCCATCATTACATACATGGGAATTTGTAATTTTGTATTCTCTATTTAGTTTTGAACCACTAGCTGTATTTGGCCTTTCTGTAGTTTTTTCATAATACTTTGTAGGAATAAGGCCTTCTTTAATACAATTATGGTCTGCACCAGACTCTACTAAGGCGGTAGTATTAATATGATATTCTTTGTTAATATCAATAGAAATTTTAATATACCATTTTTGATAATTCATTTTTCTATTAGATTAACAAAACTGTCTTTTAATTCATCATTTATATTTATTAAATTAGCATGATCTTTTGATCCATCATTTATACTTATTAAATTAGCATGATTAGAAGTCTCAGGGGCTTCTTTTAGGACTTCTTTGTTGATTTGTGAAGAGATCGATTCTTTAAGATTATTAATTTCTAAATTAATCATTTTTGCTTTTAAATCAACTGTATCTTTTTTAATTTCTTTTATTTGATCTTTCATAATATTAATTTCCATTTGTAAATCTTGTGTGGTAGCTATTTTGGGTTTTTGAAAACGGGTTTCAAATTTTTTTGAAAGATTATAGGGCTCAGGTGGAGTTAAAATCTTATTTTCTTCTTGAATAATATCTCTTAGTTTCATTAAATAATCCTTTTTTATCATAGGATCATCAATTTTATCTATTATATCTAAAAGAAATTCCTTTTGAGAGGAGATCATATTGATAGATTTACAGAAGCAAAGTCCATCTTCACAATCACATTGTGAATCAATGGATTCTTCTTAATAAGTACTTTCTTGTATTGTGTAAATGAGCTCTTCATTATCAGAGGAAGAATATTCTTCTTCTGTTTGAGAGTCATTAATCATTACTTTAGTTAACTGTTGCTTAAGAGATTCTTCAACATCTAATTCATTAATTTTTTTGTTTGACTTTACAATTCTTTGCCAAATGTCCAAGTCTTCCACATTTGAAATAGGCTTTTGAAGGAGCTTGCGATTTTCTAGTTTTTCTAAAATTTGATTTTTGGGTTTTATGAGGAGGGGGAGATCTTGTATGTTTTTTTTTTTTTTTTTATATTTTTGTTTTTTGAAAATCTTTTGTTTTCTTTTATTTTCAGCTGATGGAGCCCTTAGGGTTTCATAGCCATATTGACTACAAAATGATCCTAATTCTTTTATGCTTTGTTTTAGCTCTGACTTCATTTTTGATTTAAGCTTAAGGTCATTACATATTGATAGACCTTCATAGTTTATGTAGTTGATGATCTCTCCATAAAAGAGATGGTTATAAGGAACAAATCCACCATTTAGATCTCTAATCCTTTGTCTGACCTTTTCAGCAAATAATTTTGGAAGTCCAGATATGAACTTTTCTTTCCAATAAGCGTTATTACTATCTTGTCTTCTAAATACCTTAGCAAGAAAGACATCTTTATACCATCTAAAGTCTTGCAAAGTAGGGCATGTTTGATTTATAAGTATTTTAGAGGATCTTGCAGCAAACTTATCAGGGTCTCCAATGAAGTGTTTGGTGATAGCATATATCAGAGTTTCAAATGTGTTTCTTGGTTTACAGGTACTATTCTAGATATTGTTTCTCTGGTTTGTGGGTTTTGGACTGTTTGGGTGGTATTTACTTGTATTGTTGCTTCAGTAATTTAATTTCGGTTTTGTTCAGTAAGGTAATTATCCCACCTTCCTTTGAGGGTTCTAGTAAACCCAGCAATTATGGCAAGAGTTATCTTTTTATCTTTGTTATAACTACTTGTTCTATAAGAAGTGGCTGCCATAGTCATTTCTTGAAGGGTATTGATGATCATATGCTCACTAGCTCCTTCAATATTTCATTCATATACTGTGCTATCATCAGATCTTGCTTGGGTAGCAGAGGATCTTTCTTCAAATTGTAAATCAGGAGGAGTTGGCCTGGGGTAGTAATTCCTAGTTTTTGGTAATGGGGCATTCTTATAATAATTTCTTCGATATATTTTATTGATACCATCTGATTCTTTAATTTCATTGACAATATCTTTTTCTATGACATTGATATTATTCGAGGGTCCTTCTAGTGCAAGGGATAATCCTCTTAATCTATCATTTATTGATTTTAATATATCATCAGAATCATCAAGCCTAATTAAATTTTTTGTTCAATATTTATTGGCGTAAAAATAGGTTGAGATAAATGTGAAAGGGGCTTCTGAATGATTGGGGTGAATTCCCTCCCGGGAAGTTTTGGAGTGGAAACACTTACTTTTTCATCGATAGAGGCTATGGAGGTGGCAATGGAGTTGAGCTGGTTTGAAATAGTATGAAGATTTTGATTGGTGAAGTTATTTTGAGAATAAAGATTTTGGATATATTTGGCTAATACTGGACGATCATCGGGGCCAATGGTTTGCTTAAATGGGGATACTGTAATGGCAGATGAATAATAGGGCAATTTAATAGCAATTTTCTGTAAAGGATGATGAATAGATGATATTATTTGGTCATTTGATGTTGTCCATAATTGATTAAGTTGAGTAATAACACCTATTTCTTTAGGGTTTTCTAAATCAGGATGATTATGGGCAAAGGGGTTGAATATTTTATTATTGAATGTGTACATCTCAAAGAAGTCGAAGAAATACACATTGCATTCTATTTCTTTAATGTGAGTGTATCATTCTTCACGAATCTGGGATCTTGATTCATTAGAAAAGTTTACCATAAACCAATAAGTTTTGGCCTTATTTTCTGAAGATAAAAAAATCATTCTTAAGTTTGATTTTATTGATCTCAAAATCAGATTTCATTATAACATTAAGATCGTGATCTTGATAAGATAACATATCAGATCAGGTTGGAGAAAATTCTCCATTATTCTTTTTGGACTGTTATCCTATTTGAGATGATTCTCCTATTTGAGATTGATTTATAGTCGACTTGAAGGAGCTGGTCTCATAGAATCCTCTATGTATAACAGGGTCAAAATTGACTCCTAGTAAACTTTGTTTGGAGTTTCTGGATGACAAATCATAACTATATCGAGGTGGAATAATTTGAGGGTCATCATAGAGTGGAATTCTAATTCTTCTAGAACTAGAAGTTCTAGAGAGCTGTGGGGATTCATTAGGTGTAAACCTAAGACCACACTACCATGTCTATATTCATCAATTTGAGATACATTGGAATTTGCTATAGCCTTAGGAGGGCATAAGGCTTCAAGCTTCCAATGATCAGGAATAGTGATTTGATCCCATTTCAAGAGTTTAGGTGTAATAGTATTAGCATAAAATGTATTTGCTTCAAGAAGCAAGGTTTCTCCTGGTTTAGTTTGGAGAACGGCTTTGGGATTTATTTTTGTAGTCATAACCTTATAATAGAATTTATATATCAAACTTAGGCTCCTGGTGCCTGATTTGATATCTAATCCTTTTAACTGAATATCCAATGTTGAGGTATCAACCAAATTAGGATCATAAAGATCTATTGAAAAGTTGGGATAACAATTGAAATAGACAAGTCCATTATGAAGATTTGATTCTAAAAGTGATAATAATGAATTTGTAAAATTAAGGTGCCTAGCAAGAAGGTTTTGATTTTAAATTACTGTGCCATCTTTATTAATATTCTCTTTGGGTTGAAGAATGTTGCATGCACTAAAAAAGTTATTTATAAAGGGAGAAAGAGGAAAATATGAAGTTAGTAGTTTTAAATATGTGGTAGCTATTAAATTTTTCTAATTTAAGTTTTGTAGATTGAGAGAGACTCGCTCCTCAATCTTTCTTTTAATTATTACTATTAATTTGAATGGAACAACTTGCTGTTTTTACCAAAAATAGCTAACAAGAAAATAGAAGTAAAAAATATTGTAGAGAAGACAACAAGACGGGTTTAGATTGAATACTCTGTTGGTGGAGCGGGCAACGACGCTAACAGAGTGTTAGAGGAGGAGTAGGAGGGAGGCGATGCGCCACTAGTGAGGAGAGGGGGAGAATCTCAGGGAGAAAGCAGCTGGGGGGGGGAAGGGAGAGGGTGCGGCGGCAGCATGGGGAAGGGCTGTTTGCGGCAGCAAGGTGGAATTATATTGGAAGGGGAGCAGTGTGGTTGTCACGATAGCAGAGAGAAGGCTGCTGGTGGCAAAGTACTTGTGGTAGCAGCAGCTTGAGGAGGGCTGGTTGTGGCGGCTAGAAGGGTAACATTTTCAGTTCCATGGCTGTAAGGTTTTTGGACCTCATTGCTTTAATATCATGAAAGAATTTAAATGTGATAGGATATTTGGAAGACCTTGATGCTGTAGGTCATATGTATTGCAATATATATATATAGGTTACAATTTGATAATAAATATGATACAAATACAAACTTAATAGATATCAAGAGATAATGGAGTTTTCTAAGTAATCTATCTTAGTTATATACTAAAGAAAATCTCTTTTGCCAATTTTTTTTTTTTTTCATTTTATCTCCAATTTACTTTTTTAAATCCCTTTAATATTTTTCACTTAAAATATCAATCCTCAGGGTGGGGCTTTGTTAGTCTTTTTAAAATAAAGAACTTGGGAGAGATTTTTGAACAACAAAAGGTTGAATATTTTTGGTTTAAGTTTATAAAAAACATCTCAACACATGCATAATTTTTAAAAATAAAAAATTGAGAGAGAGTTTTAAACAACGGTTGAATATTTTGTGCGTGTATGTGAATTAAATTCATAAAAGAAGATATATTAATACGCACATACCTGCGCATTGAAATGCTAGTATAAATAAAAGGTTTACTTTTTCCCTCTAGGCCCATGTACATCGTATGGTTCCGGCTTTTTTCCTTTCTTTAAGTGTTTTTTTTATAAAAAAAATGAAGACCAAGTGGCACTCATATAATTTACCTAACCATACATAATTTGGCTTAATATAAAGAGAGATTATTAAATGAAATATGTATCGATGTTAAATTGATCATAAATGCACTGCTATCAATAAAATTTTATATAAAGATAATATGTTTGTTGAGTGTCGTAAAAGAAATATGAATCGTCATATAAATTTGTAGTCCAATTTTGTACGGAGTAATGATTACTAGTTACATACTCATGCAATGCATGGTTTATTCTCATACTGATTTTTAGTATGTATATATCGTAATATTTTTTAATATTTTAGATTTGTTATGTATTTTTTATTTATATTCGATGAATGGTACTTATAAATAGTAAGGTTTTAAGATTTTAAATATAAATAACGAAAGAGAAATATAACTACGTTAAACTAATAATAAAATACAATGAAAGCTGTTGAATTTCATAATTTTTCATATGCATTGCTATCAACTTATAAGATTATTTACTTTGTTTTCATTTTGCTACCATTCAGACTTTGTTAAATCATCAGTTTATCCTTTTTCCTCTTATACTACCATCATAATGTCATCACTATCTCAAATTTCATAATTTCGCGCCTACAAAAAAACTTAAAATAGTTAATACAAAAGATGTGTAATGCTAGCATAACAACTTGACTTCAACTATTAATCAGTAATTTCCAATCATCAAGCATCGTAGTCATAATAATAAATAAAAACCTGAATAATTAATTTTTATGTACTCAGATGAAAAGATTTTGAGTGTTTTAGTTAGGGGTGTTTTTGTCCTGTTCATTTTTTCAAAAAATGAAGCTATGAACACAACCATTTTGGCTGTGGAAATAGTTGTGCAAATAGTTTTATACATATACAAAATATGTATGTTAAACATATTGTAATGTTTTTTTTTTTGTTGAGAATTTGTTCAAAAAACACACACATGGAGATTAGGAAATGAAATAGTTATATATATATATATATATATATATATATATATATATATATATATATATATATATATAAAGGTGACTACACGCATCAGCTTCAAAAGAGTACTCATTTCTCAATTTTTAGAACCGTTTAATGATATTTATATTTAACTCTTATTCGACACATCTTTTTGATACATGATGATGTCATTAGGAACAAGTAAATTCACAGTCTAGTTTCACAATAGGAGTTGCATGTAAAGAATAGCACTATCCTATCATAAATGTTATGTGTATAATGTTAATGATACGTATACGCAAGTGTTGATATGTTCTATGAGTCTAAACAACATATATACGCATCGTGTCGTATTCAATAGTTTCTTCCAGTTTTTCCATTTTGAAGAAATAAAATATCTTCCTACACTAACTTTAGGTCCTAAACGGTAGGTAATTAATTAATCATCTCTATTTTCTAATTATCCCTTGATATCTCCGAGTAGGATTCAATCTTCATCATATCTATTGTGTAACGAAAAATAACTTTATTAGTTGGAGAAACTGCAATAACAACTCTTCTCTATTTTCTTGAAAATTAAGAGGGAACGAGTCACAATTTACGTACATACATTCTCCAATAAGCCACATGAACGAACTAATTTAGATTTTCTTTTTCCTTTCTTAATAAACTACTAATTCAACTGTTAAGTTATTTGTATAAGGACACACTAAAAGCACCAACCATGAATTCAGACTTGGTTATTCAATTAGTAAATCACCCAAAACGAATATTTTACTTTGTTTAGGTTTGGTAGTCCAATTTTTTTTCGTATATATATATATAAAACCAGAACTCTCATTTGGTATCCACCCTTCAAAATGTCCAATAAACCTTACTTAAATATATAAATAAGGTTATGTATGTAACTCAATTTATTCTAACTCCCCACATTTTTCTCTCATGTTTTCCTCTCCTACAATCCCACTCATACTCTTCTTATCTGTCTTATCTTCATCCCATGTTGATTTTTTCTGTTCCTATTAATATTCTCCACATTTTCAATTGTTCTTATTTTTTTTTGGAGATTCTAAAATGATTGTTCTTCTTTTGGGGTTTCTTTGCCGGTTCAGTTTTCTAAGCAAGAAAATGTGACTATTATGCTTGACATTTTTATAGGTAAAAAAATAATTGTTAGCATATTGTTTTATCACATAAAAGAACATATCAACACACGTGTAGCATGTGTTGAGAGTGGTGAGATGCTAGTATTAGTAAATCCAGAACCTTGATTTGGTGTCTACCCCTCAAAATATCTCATAAACGCCAACTTAAATATATAAATCAAATTTTTAAATAATGATGTATATGTACCTCAATTGACTTCAACTCTCCACATTTTTCTATCATTATCCCACTTAGACTTAACTTCTACACCCTCCTTATCTCTCTTATCTTCTTACCTATAAACATGCCAAGCATTAGGTCACATAAAAGAACAGATTAACACACGCATAACATATGTTGATATGCTAGTTTATCATAAACCATTTGCTTTCTTTCGTGAAGTTGGGAATAAATCATTACATATATATAGATTTGCTCAGATTATTTACAAATTGTTTTTTTATATATATTTTCTCTCTTGATTGGCAATATATGTATATTTTTATTTAAAAATTGGCAATTAATTTAATTACCTGAAAAATGACAATGACATAATGAGCAATATGATCCTCAACCCGTTCGAGAATAGAATGATGTGCCTGCATTACCGCTTATAAAGTCTTATTGGTTGGTGGTTTTGCCCAACATACAAAATATAATAATTGATTTGATACAATATAATTTCACAATATTATCATATAATTCATTTAGAAGCTCATATATAGGTCATATTGGTACCTGCTTTAAGCCAACTTAAAGCAAGTTGGTCTAAATGGGTCCAGACCTTGGACCCATTTAAGCCAACTTGCTTTAAGTTAACTTAAAGGAGTTACCAAACATGAACTTGGGCCCATTTAGACCAATTTGCTTTAAGTTGGATTAAAACATGTACCAAACATGACCATAATAACTATAACAATCCACTTAAAGTTGAGAAATTCTTGTTTATGATGTGCCATTAAAAAATATCTTGCAATTGTATTTTTCACTGTTGGATGACATGAGAAGACAAAAAATGTAAATGATTTTCTTTTCATTCAATGAAGGAAAATATTTTGTACTAATATCTTTTCCTGGCACATGACTAAGTAAGCTTTTTTCTTAAAGTGTGAGAAAATAACCAGTACTTCATTAATAAATGAGTAACCCACACACCAATAGTCAAAACTTTGAGATTGAATCATCTCCTGTAAAAATTGTTCAGTAAAATATGCAATACACATAAATTTTAATTGTAAAATGGTCCACACTAAATCCCAAAATTTAAAAAAATCTAAATTCATATACAAAAGCAGCGTATTGCATATTTTATAGTTGAGGAGTCAATCTCCTAAACCTAAGACCTTGTGATCTCAAGCCTTCAACTTTAGTATGTTTATCTCTTAACTAAAGCATCATTTGCTATTGAGAAATTTTTTTGACTAATGCACTATTGAATGAGTATCACTTCAACACTTTGAATGACATGATATTTATCCAGTGCTATTTAAAAATTTCTCTCAATTACTGGAAGTGTATCTCGAGGTTTCAACCCAAGAGGGGGGGTGAATTGGGTTTTTAAAAACTTTTTGCGGAATTAATACAAGTTTATAAAAACTGATAAGCAACAAATAATAAATACAAGTAATGAGCTGTAAATAAAGAGTTTAAGGAAAGAGGATGCAAACACAATTATAGTGGTTCGGCAATATCGGATTCGTTCCGACCCTACGTCCACTCTCTTCAAGGAACTCCTTGAAGTAATCCACTAAGAAAACTTAGTTGCACAACTTAGCTGGGTGTTGCACAAACCGTACACAAGCAAATTACAGGAATTGCTTAAACCGAACAATCTCCTTCCTTTCGGAAGTTTCCCCTTCCTCTCGGAAGTAATCCCTTTACAAAGATGGTGTAAAGTAAAATGTAGAGAGACAGCAAATGAAGGCTTATTACAACAGAAATGTCTCTCTTTCAAAGTAAAGCTTGAAGAAATGGCTCAACAAGATTATTTCAAAGCTTTTTGTGTTTCAAGAGTATATAAACTTGATTATGTGAAATCAACTCTTTTTGAATATTTGCAGCTACTTTTTGAATGCTTAACTGAATGGGTTTATATAGCAATCAATTAATATGGCCGTTTAGGACTTTAATTTGAAAAAGATTTACTTTAAAACGTTTAGATTTGGAGTCCAACGGTCATATTTTTGAACTACCAGTCGACTAGGTCGAGATACCAGTCGACTGGGTTCACTTGAAAAATACTCGTTTTCAGACCTTCTGGGTATCCAGTCGACTGGTATATATCATCTAGTCGACTGGGGACTTTCTGTCCATTTTACCAGTCGACTGAGTTGATTCATCTAGTCGACTGGAAACTTACTGATCAAAGTACCAGTCGAATGGGTTGTTTCATCCAGTCGACTGGGTACTTTCTGACCTATATACCAGTCGACTGGTATATGTACCCAGTCGACTGGGTTGTCTTCCAACCCAGTTTTTCTTATGTTTTTCATTAAAAACATTTAAAAATAATGGTTTTAGAAAAATCTTTTGTGTTCGAGCCATTGAACAAGCTAATACAATGTATGAGTGAGACTTACATTGGTTCTAAACCTTAAGACCTATACTAGATCTTCAGTCTTCACTTGATACTTGATTTGGTTTGAGTTTTTGCACTTTGTTCCTTGGTTGAATGTGTTTGATCCTTAATACAACTTAGTTTAAACATGTTAGTTAAATAACAGTTGTGTTTTGCCATCATTAAAATACGGGCGAGGGTCAACAATCTCCCCCTTTTTGATGATGACAAAACTGATAATGTAAAAACAGTTTTGAAAGCTAAGTGATAGGATTTTAAAAAATTTGGACAGAGTCTGCTCTGTTTTTCGAGTAAAACCACCCTATAAACAAGTAAACACAGTTTATATTTCTTTCAACCAATCCAAAATCAAACTCAACCAATCAATAAACATTTTTACAAAGTTATGGAGCAATGCTCCCCCTAAATCTATGTATTGGTTGCGTTTACTTAGATTTTCTCGTTTTTCTCATTTTTCTCCCCCGTTTTGACAACAGCAACCAAATGGGGCATAACATAAAAAATAAGCTACTTAGCTAATACAGTCAAATAGAGTATAAGAAAACAAAGTTGTACGCGAAGATTTGGCTTCATTCGAATTTCGAAAGCCTTCTCGGAAAGAACCGAAAGTTTTCAAGCGTATAAGCATTTTTTAGCAGTTTTAGTGACTAAACAGAGTTTTAAAACAGTGCTAACATATCACAAATAGCGTAAATGAATGCAAGAAATATGGCTAATAGTAATATATCATCATAGAGAAAAAGTCAATACAATCAGGGCTTCACAGAGCCATAACTAAGAAAAAAAATAGTACATGAGATGTCCGTGCTATGTGATAAGAACTGGAAAAACGCTAAGTACAAACAAAAGATAGAGACTCAAGGTGCGGGAGAGTCCGAGCTGTCATGAAGAAGTTCCCTAATCTCAGCTAGGGAACCCTCGGTGTGCTCTCGATGTAACTCGAAGTCGTCCCGTAGGTGGTCTATGGAGGAGCTCAGTCTCTGGTAATCAGACTGCATGGACTGAAAACCGGACTCCATCGTCATCTGGAGGCTCGTGATAGCTTGTAGGATGTCGCCGTAACCAGTCTGACCAGTACTCGAGTCACCAATGGGAGGTGCTCGGGTATCCGTCTCCATCTCAGCAGCCGTATCAGTATCCTCATCACTGTCGCTCGCATCCTTTCGGATCCTTAGGCGTTTTCCGGCCTTCAGATAGAGGAACCCTTCACGAACAGTACATACCATCTTCTTCAGAGATGAGATGTTGATGATGTCCGTCAATCCGATATCCTGAGCCTCAGAGGCAGGCAAAGGTACCCGGTAGTGCTGGAGGATGAGCATAATGAGCATTCCATAAGGAAGACACTCGGAGTCGTTTGCTTCACCGTTTATCATGTTGGCAAGCAGCAGAGGATATATATTGAAGTGGTGCCCAGATTTTAGGCACCAAATCAATACCGTATCTATTTTAGATATATACCCTCGACTCCCGAGTCTCGGGTGGATGGTCCAACTGACAATCAACTGAAACATCTTTGAGTCGAGGGGCAAGTCACTACATGTATGAAATGTAGTGGGTCTGTACACATAGTTAGGGTCGCCCCTGACTATCCGACAGGCCTTCTCAACTTCAAAGTTGTCTGGCCATCCATCCAGACTCCATTGAACCCCCTTATAGGGATTCTCAGAATGCTCATCAAGAGGTCAGTGTTGACCTCAAACTCCACACCACTAACTCTGGTTCTGAATCTCAGAGCCAGAGGACTGGGTTTCACCAAGTTCGCATAGAACTGGTGAATCAGTCGTGGTTAATATTTTTCATGAATTCTGACCAGTGGGGTCAGATTTATTGCCTCAAAGTCTGGTAGAATATCGAAATTACCATGGCGAATAGAGTCGAAATTAACAACTCTACCCGTCATGATTTTCTTGTGACGGATTATAGAATTATACCTCGTATGAGCCGCTGGGCTGTAAAACAGAGTCTGCTCCAACTCTGTTCTGGGTTCCTTGCTGGATGAGCCCGCTGCTCCCTTCCCTTTCGACTCCGAAGCCGAAGGTTTTGAAGACCTTGGCTTTTTAGGCGCATTAGGTCCACTTGTTGTGAGTTTTATACGGATTTTGTCACTCATTTTGGAGAAATCTGGAGTTTTTGGAAAAAGTAATTTTGGTAAAAATGAGAGATTTTAACCGTAGAAAGTTAAAAATCTCTTTAGGGATGAGTAGATCGGTGTGTTTAGAAGGGATTTGGATGGTTTTTGGATCAAAATGATGATTCTTTCTAGAGAGAGAAAGCTTGGGCTCTTTGAAAATGGCGTAAAAATGGCGAAAATGAATAGTCCATTTTATAGAATCGCGATACCAGTCGACTGGGGTCGATATACCAGTTGATTGGGTCCCTTTGAAAAGATGAACAGTTTCTTTACCAGTCGACTGGGTAAACTGGCAGTGAGTTACCAGTCGACTGTGCTATCTTTACCAATCGACTAGAGGACAAGACTTTTTCAAAAAATTGGCTCCAAACAGGATTTGATCTTATAGACGACTGGAGAAGACTCACCAGTCGTCTGGAATATTTGGCAGAGAATTACCAGTCGACTGGGTCAAAATTACCAGTCAACTGGAAGATCAGGCAGAGACTTACCAGTCGACTGGGTCACATGTACCAGTCGACTGGCCCCTTAGTAAAATTTCCAGTCTTGAATTTTTTGCACGATTTTGTTTATCTATGACATTTTTGAGTGAGGGAAATAATTAAACAATGATTAATATTCTTTCACTTAATGTCAAACATGCAAATGATGAAATGAGATGCAATCAAACATTCAGTTTATCAAAATCAAACAATCCCATCAACATTCTAATCTTACAAAAACTAGCTTCACTTAAGGGTTTTGTAAGAATATTAGCTATTTGATCTTCTGAAGGAATGAATACCAATCTTATATCACCTTTTTGAGCATGGTCTCTTAGGAAATGATGTCTAATCTCTATATGCTTGGTTCTAGAGTGCTGAATAGGATTTTTGGTTAGGTTGATGGTACTAGTATTATCACAAAATATAGGAATATTTTTGAGACTCATGCCATAGTCTTCTAGTTGTTGTTTCATCCATAATACTTGGGCACAACAACTGCCAGCTGCTACATATTCCGCCTCAGCGGTTGATAGTGCAACGGAATTCTGTTTCTTGGAGAACCAAGAAGTTAACATAGCACCTAAGAATTAGCATGTTCCACCTTGTGCTTTTTCTATCTAACCTACATCCAGCAAAATCAGCATCCAAATATCCTACTAGCTCAAAAGATGATTCTCTAGAGTACCATAATCCTATGGTCTGGGTCCCTTGTAGATATCTAAGGATTCTTTTTACTGCAACTACATATGATCCCTTATGATTAGACTGAAATCTAGCACACATGCATACACTGAACATTATATCAGGTCTACTTGCAGTCAAATAAAGTAAAGCACCTATCATGCTTCTATAATATTTAGAATCTACAGTTTTACCTCCTTCATCAAGATCAAGTTTAGTAGTTGTGCTCATAGGTGTTCCAATCGGCTTTGAGCTTTCCATCCCGAACCTCTTTAGTAGATCTTTGATGTACTTTTGTTGATTGATGAAGATACCTCCTTTTAGTTGCTTGATTTGCAGTCCAAGGAAGTAGGTAAGTTCTCCCATCATGCTCATTTCAAATTCACCTTGCATGCACTTTGCAAACTCTTGACACATAGATTCATTAGTAGCACCAAATATAATATCATCAACATATATTTGAATTATCAAAGTGTCATTTTTGTGAGTTTTTGTGAAGAGAGTTGTGTCTATTCTACCTCTTACAAAATCATTGTCAATCAAAAATTTATTTAATCTTTCATACCATGCTCTTGGAGCTTGCTTCAACCCATATAGAGCTTTAGAAAGCTTATAGACATGATTTGGAAGACTAGGATTTTCAAATCCAAGAGGTTGTTCAACATAAACCTCTTCTTCTATAAAGCTATTTAAAAAGGCACTTTTCACATCCATTTGAAATAGCTTGAATTTATTAAAGCATGCAAAGGCTAATAACATTCGAATAGCTTCTAATCTAGCTACGGGAGCATAAGTTTCATCAAAATCTATTCCTTCCTCTTGGTTATATCCCTTAGCAACTAGTCTAGCCTTATTTCTAGTTACTATACCATTTTCATCCATTTTATTTCTATATACCCATTTAGTTCCAATAATTGAATGATCTTTAGGTCTTGGAACTAGTTTCCAAACACTGTTTCTCTCAAATTGATTTATCTCTTCCTGCATTGCAATTATCCAATCATTATCTTTTTTAGCTTCTATAAATGTCTTAGGTTCTACTTGAGACAAATATGCTACAAAATTGCAAATATTTCTAATGGAAGAGCGAGTTCTTACCCCTTGTGAAGGATCACCAATTACTTGAGCAATTGGATGACAATTTACATACCTCCAATCCTTGGGTAGCTTTTCCTCTTGTTGACTTGAGGATCGTTGGTCCAAATTGGGAGTTGCCATCCCTTCATTTGTTTGAGGAGAACTCACTTTTGGGTCAACAATGGGAGTAGGAGTTTCCATTCTTGGAATAAAATATGCATCATCTTTAAAGGAAACTTCTCCACTACTCATTGGGTTAGATTCATCGATAGTTACATGCACAGATTCTTCTACTACTAGAGTTCTCTTATTGAAAACTCTATAAGCCTTACTAGCAGTTGAATATCCTAAAAATATCCCTTCATCGGTCTTGGAATCAAATTTACCCAAGTTAGTTTTATTGTTATTTAAGATGAAGCACTTACTACCAAAAGCACGAAAATAAGAAATATTGGGTTTTCTCCCTTTCTATAGTTCATATGGAGTTTTATCAAGCAAAGGCCTTATCAAAATTCTATTTAAAATATAGCAAGAAGTATTCACGGCTTCAGCCCAAAAATATTTTGGTAAATTATTTTCACAAAGCATTGTTCTTGAAAATTCTTCTAGAACTCTATTTTTCCTCTCAACAACTCCATTTTGTTGAGGAGTTCTAGGAGCTGAAAAGTTCTGATTAATTCTATTTTCATCACAAAATTTTGAAAAGCTTTGATTTTCAAATTCTTTTCCATGATCACTTTTTATGCTTGAAATACAAATTCTTTTTTCATTTTGTACCTTTTTGCAAAACTTTTCAAATCCTTTGAAAGCTTCATCCTTATAAGCAATAAAAATAACAAAGGTATATCTTGAATAGTTATCAACAATAACAAGAGCATATTGATGGCCACCTAGACTAATGGTACTAATTGGACCAAATAAGTCCATATGCAAAAGTTCCAAAGGTCTAGTAGTTGAGACTACATTTTTTGCTTTAAAGGAGATCCTAGTTTGTTTTCCCATTTGACAAGCATTGCAAATTTTGTCTTTTTCAAAATTGATTTTAGGAAGTCCAATAACTAAATCTTTTCTTGAAACAATTTTTAGCAAATTCATGTTTACATGACCAAGCCTTCTATGCCATAGCCATGGATTTTCACTAAAAGCAGGAAAACATTTTTCATTATCAGAATGCAAGGATTTCAAATCAAATATATAGACATTTTCATGTCTATGGCCAATGAATTTGATCTTGTTGCTCTTGATGTCTATAACTAGACAATGAGAGGTCTCAAATGTGACTTTGTATCCTTTGTCACATAATTGACTAATGCTAAGTAAATTTGGCTTAAGGCCTTGTACTAGCAATACATTATCTAAGGTTGAGAAATCATTACCGACTTTTCGATGCCTGATAATCTTTATTTTAGTATTGTCTCCAATGGTCACAAGTCCACCATCTCTTAGAGTTAGCTCCTTGAATACGCTTTTATCACCGGTCATATGCTTCGAGCAACCGCTATCAAGGTACCAACAGTTACCTTTCTCCTTGGTGTGAAGGCAAATCTACATCACACAAGGATATACAATAGCACTTTTAGGTACCCAAAATTTCTTAGGTCCTTTGGGGTTAGTCCTTGAAAATATGGTTCCTTTTGGGACCCATACTTTCTTAACATGAGGTGCTCTATGAAAAAGTTGATGATGCACAGTCCTAGCATGATAGTCATAGAAATTTCTAAGATGTCTTACATGTGAATTCCTATAATCCTTAGGATAATAGTTCCTAGGATACATGTTTCTATGGTAAGGAGTATGAAAATTCATGTCATTTCTATAAAGAGTATGATGATGCATTCTAGGATACCCATGATGATAATTCCTAGGATGAGCACGAGCAGAATGCATTCTTTGATTA